>JAOTRI020137390.1:0-10967 GCA_028564885.2 Zoanthus sanctaehelenae
TAGTAGTAGTAGTAGTAGTAGTAGTAGTAGTAGTAGTAGTAGTAGTAGTAGTAGTAGTAGTAGTAGTAGTAGTAATGTAGTAGTAGTTTTAGTAGCAGCAGCAGCAGCAGCAGTAGTACTGGTGATGGTAGTGTAGTAGTGGTAATAGTAGCGGTTGTACTATAAAGAAGACAATAAAGAAAATAACTCACATTTCTGTGCGATTAACAGCCTAAAAAGGTACGAAACAAACTCCTTTAAACGCCTTTTCGTGACATCATGTAATTGCTAGAATAAATTTTTCTCAACGCAAAAATTTAACAGTACTACTTTGCACTTCGAAAAGCCTTTGACTACTTTAACAGAGGTTTAGTCAAATTCGACTTATTAGAATGAATTTAACCCTTACCTCTTTTCTCTTTTTTGTTGCATTGGATTTTTCATTGTACCTTTGCTGTTGCTTTGTTAAAAATGCAAGATAAATCATAAAAAGAAACTTGAGTCCCAAACAGAACATTGTGACAAACAGGCCAAAAGCTGCGACAAAGTATTGCACCTTACTTGACCAAACTCTAGCAGGGTCAAAGAAAATGACTTTATCCGGACATGTTGGATTACAGTGTGCTGCTACACAGCTGTCAACAACCCTAACGGAAGATGTTGTATTGGACACCCATTTCGTTATAGCAGATTGAAGTGTGATCATGGCGTTGTTTTGTGATTGCACTCTAACTGTTTCCCAAATGCCACTCTGAATTTTGTGACTAAAACATAAAAAGTAGATGAATAATGAGCCGAGTGTTCAAATTGAGCTGTTGAAATTTGAAATCTAAGTCTACGTAATCGCAAGATATCAAGCGAACATAAATATGAAATAAGATTTCAGTCTTAAGTGAGTTTTGTTTGAAGCAAAACAGACATTGAAAAAATAGTACGTTACTATAACCTTGATGGGAGGATCGGTGGATGGCGCAGATGGTAATTAAGATCTCCGCTTTCCGGCCGCAAGGTCCTCAGTTCGATCTTGGCAGTTTGCTTTGATTCGAACATTTGTGTGACCTTCTTTCCCGCGTAAGTCAACTCAGAGTTCTTTCTATCCTTCCGAGGTAGGTAAATGAGTACCAGCGTCTGCTGCAGGGAGCTAATCTGAGATTAGCAAGTGCTGTGTCCCGCCCATGCAGGAAGAGTCAAAGACTCTCATCCTCTTAACACTATGGAAACGGAGATAAGCACTGGCTCAATGGGCCTCGAGGCTCGTAAAGGATTACCTATAACCTTCATACATAAACTGTTTTTAATTCAACAAACCAAAAAATGCCAAAAAAATACGAGAAAAGGAAATTAAAAACACGGCCCGCGCGATTCTTGTAATAATTATTAGAGTAAAAGAG
The DNA here is from genome assembly GCA_028564885.2 of Zoanthus sanctaehelenae. Lineage (NCBI taxonomy): Eukaryota > Metazoa > Cnidaria > Anthozoa > Zoantharia > Zoanthidae > Zoanthus > Zoanthus sanctaehelenae. Next base: position 1,371 of record JAOTRI020137390.1, read on the forward strand.
GACAAATTATATTTGAAGTATTTATACGTGTACAATTTTCTTTGCGTTATTGAAACAAAAAAAAAATATCGACAAAAATCAAAAAAATTTAATGTTATGTTGTAAAAGCTTAATGTTTTTTGGTATGAGAACGAGTAAAATTTTGTTCAGCATCAAAGTTTTCTTTTTTCAACACTCGAAGGCTCAAAATAATCCATATATACGAAAACCGTGCCATATTCGATAAACCAAGAAACGTGCAAATAAGAGAGTTTTGGAACAGCTGTCATTTTGGTGTAAAGACGTAGGAGTAGGTAGTTGTGCAGCTTCTAAATCAATACTAACACAGTATACATGAAATGTTCTTCGTTTACTGTATATATTGCACTGCGAGAAACTGAGAAATTCAGCTTAACAGCGAAGATTCCAGTCCCCTGCACTTAGTCAAGATCTGAATTCCTAACTTCTTTTGATTAACAAGCATACTTTGTAGATTTGGAATTTTTATTGGGTAATCAAAATTCTGAGTTCATAGATGACAATAGTTAAATAAATAGAATAAATTACTATATTTAATTTAGGTGTCAATTTACTTTAGCCGGCCAAAGGCCTACTAATTGAGGACACCATCTTTATCACAGTAGGGTGGAGGGAGACATTCACAAGTCTCCGAAGAGCTAAGGTTTTTTAAATGACCTTATCCGAGAAGACGCGAAAGTCTAACCATTTGCAGGTGTTAGTGCAAAGGCAGCACTTTGCCCTCAAGTGTCATTGCCCGCCGTTCGAATGAGAGCAGAATCAAAATATTGAGGAAGAACAATTCCCTCCTCTTCTTCATGGTTTGAAAGCTATCCGAAAGAAAATATGGTGACTTTTGTAAATTTTGGCAACAAATTGCTCCCAAAATATGGAGACTCTCAGTTACGAATTACACGAGTTAACTGCTTTCATTGGTTTTCACTCACCTTGATGGCTCGTGGGCTATAACACCGTTAGTGTTTGGCGCACACAGTAATTGTCTCTATTTCTTTTTGTGACGAACCAAACAAACCAGCAGGGCCCGGTTCCTCAAAAACCGATTACCGTTAACCCAAGATTAATTTTTTAATCCATGCCGTTCTATTTTCTAGCTTCTATAGCTTGTAAGCATTATAAAGCCATACTTATCAAAAAATGAGGCTCTGAATTTTGTCTTAATCCAGGATTAATTTAGTCGGAAGCCCCTGCGCCCAGGGCTTTAAATGAGATAGTCCTCAGTTACACATGTAATGTTTCTGTCGCTCTACTTCGCTTTCCAGGGGTACGTTAGAGTGGCACCGTATCAATTAGGTTAACCAGATCTAGACTACGGCGAAAGGTTTCATTTTTAAAAAGATTAAAAAAGCGAATTAGGATTTTAAAGGTCAAATGCAACGTTCTGAATTTTTGGTTTTGTTTTACGTATTAAGATAGCAGTGACCATTGCAGGCACGAATGCATGAGATTTTTTTGACAGAAACTTCTCTCTAGTGTTAATTTACTGTCAAAATGTCAAATCCGAAGTATTTCCGAAGATAATCCGAAAATTTTGCGAAAAAACGAAGAGGTCTGGGTTCGACCTTTTGACGTCAGAGAAGTCAAAGGTGCTTTAATTGAATTGCTAATTTGAGAGCGATACAAGTTTTCAAAAGAAGGGTTAATTACTAGTTTGAAAATGGCCAGTGATGAAGATGATATTCGCTAGTATATTAATAGTCGAGCCTTATCAGTTTGAGCCTTTAGCAAGCGACAGCAGTTAAGAACCAAATGAACACAGTTGAGTTGCAGTGAGGACAGTGAAGATTAGGATTCCGATGCTGATGTTCATGTTGCTAATAAACTCAGTGGTTGATGTTAACATCTCTATTCTTACTCTCGAAGAATAAAAGTTGAACTTGGATGTAATTTTCAGATTCGCTTATTTACGTCATAATCAGTCGTTGTATTTGACCTTCAAGATAAATGCTGTAGAGGAGTATTCGTTTGGGACAATTCGGAGCATTTTATCGATTGCTCGTTTGCAATGGCTCTTATGATTATATATCCCTCTTGTCTCATTTACCAACCCTTCGGTTAAATGTCAATACCATGCCAACAAATACGAATTAACTTTATATATAGTCCTGATGAATTTACTCAAGAAATTATTCCTCCATGTATGTATAAAATTATTATCTGCTTTGAAAGCAACTGAACTGCTCAATTGTGATGCAAGAAAAACTCGGGAAGATGGCAAGAAAAAAAATTAAAAAACAGTGCCATTTTTTAAAAAATCGTAGTGACAAAGAATTTTGTTTTTACATTTTTAAATGAAGTATGCATGTATGATTGACAGATTGTAATAACTATGTTTTTTAAGTTTTTACCTGAACGTTGCAGCACCTCTAGAGACATCAATTTCCGAAGTTCTTATCCCGCCTTCTTCACTCCATAGACTAGAGGTAGCAAAATAAACATGTTGAAAACACGCAGGAACGAAATAATCCATCTTAGGTAAATTGGCAGATAACAGCGATTCCTTCATTGCTCCGCCGTACATGTTAACAAGTGAAACCAAATTGTTTGCCTTGTCTTTCAGATCTTCCTTTTTTGCAATGTTTTCAACAACGTTTGATAGCATATATGCATCGTAAAGGCTGAACACAAAGAAAACAGGTAGATTTTCAGGGAAATAATTTCTAGTCAGGAAACATGATGCAGACACACAGCAGGGATATCCATAAGCAACGTCATAGCAAGCAGTTAAAGATAAGTTCATTGTTTGAATAAAGTCCTTTGTAACTCTAGAGCTGATGCTGTCTTGAAAATTGATAAACCATCCGGAGTCTATAATCAACAAAACTTGAATAGAACGGTTGTTTTTTTCAACGATATCGTTGATAAACCAGCTGGCATGATTCAAAACACCAATTGCACCTGCACTACTGCCGCTTAAAATTACAGTTTCAGATTGATTCAAGTTATAAGCGTTCATCAAATCAGAAATAACAGAAGTAAATATTGTGCGTCCCCGGAAGCTAAAATTGTTTACTTCTGGGCTATCAATGAAACTGAAGTTTTCAATATTTGTCTTTGAACCAAGCCAAAGATCACTGCTACAGTACGGAACCAAGACGTGATTGAAGTTGAAAAATTCAGGATTTTGTTGCCTTACGTTTGATAGCAGGTCTTTCCCTTCAATTTCTGTGGGCATTCCCTTGGATGTCATTAAAACTTTTGAATCGTCTTTTTTGTATCTTTCATTGCATTCATAATTTGAGGAGCAGAAGCCACCACCTTCTAAGAAAATAATCCATTTTTGCGACTGTGACTGACGAATATAATAGACGGCTCTTGACTTGTCATTACAGAGGGCATTTTTTGAGGAAACTTGTCTCTTTTCAAGTTTCAAAAGCGAACTACTTTCAGCTTGAATGAACGAACTGGAAAAAAACAAAGTAAAAGCGAACCTTGTCCACATACTTTTTTCCATTGATAAGAGATATTGTCTTATTGACGAAAGTTATCATTAAAACTTTGTACCAGATTTAGAGGAGCCGCCAGTACGTTTGTAAACCGGTAACTAAACTTACGCAATTGAAATTTGAAAATGTAACTGTAATCTAACCAATAAGAAGCCCTTTTTAGTTTTCATTTCCGGTTCGGGTCACTGGTCGAAGAGATTGGGGCCAAAGGGTATCCCAGCAACACTGGGCACCAACAACACCGATCCAAAATGGCTTCCATGGTTTATCATTTTGATGTTCACAAAATTTGACAAAGTGATCGTTTTCAGCTGATTAGTATAAAACTGAAGTAAGTTCTTTACAGTATATATCTATTTTCACAAATTAAACGTTTTTTGGAAGGATAATGTTCGTCTTTGTGACAAAACTTTACGCAAAGTTATAAGGGCAAGAAAGATTCGTTGTGTTGACAATTCGTGTTGTTGTTAGTGAAAGTGTTCATAAATTGACTGTGTGATTTATATTTTTTTTCCGTTAGTCGGCCTGTTTTTTTAATATGTTAGTTCTTAAAATTTTAGTTTTTTAGTTCAAGTCTTGCAACAGCTTTTTTCTAGCTTTCTATGATTCTGTGAATGCATGTTGTAGTCCAATATCCTGTTTGTAAAGTTTCAGATGGCGGCAGCTCCGGAACTTATTCATGCCCGAAGAACTGAATCCTTAGATGCACCTGACATATTGAAGCTAGTCAGTAATTCCACAGAAAAACTCTTTGGTAGAGCCAATATTATAAACTTAATGTGAGTTGATACGATGTTGAAATGAAGATCAGTTAAGTTGGTTTCTAAGGATGTTTTTTTGTTTTTAGATTAACCTTTATTTTAATAGAATAAAAAAAGTGATTATTTGAGAAAAGCTGGTACTGAAAAATAAAAAACTGAAAAAATAACATTTTTTGTGCACAATTAACAACAAATTTGAGTTTCAAAATTGGCATTCCGATACACAACGTTTATAAATATTTTTGACAATTAACTAAAGGCAAAAGTTAGATTATTACCAAGTTACAAAATCAATTCTGGATTACGCTAGATAAATTATTCTCTTTACATGAAAATTAAAAGTTGTTACTTTTGAAGTTATCTTGGTGTCATATGTATAAACAAATACAGGCAGGATCTTCACTTCTCCTTGGAAACGAAAAAAAACACACTAGATTTACTCATTGAATAGTTCATAAAAACTGTTTGAATGAATCAGCAGTTATGTAGTATCTAATGCTTGGTAAAACTGTAGAAGAAAAAAAAGGTTTCTTTAAGTACAACTTTTGAAAGTTCTCCATTATATGTTACAGTCGGTCTGTATGAACAATTGTAGCATATAATTAACATTGTGAAATGATGATTTTTTTCCCAAACAGTGTTTATAAGAAGATATTTTAAAACTTGTTAACAATCATTTTGGAGATAAATACATGTAATGTTGTGCCTTTTGTCAAATTGTTTTTATTGCAACATTTGCTTAGTGGCACTGCAATCTGATGCAAATCTTTTGATAACTTATAGTTTTAGACCATTATGTATTGATCAGATTTAAACTTCAACATGCTTCCCCTCGCTGTGCAACCCTTTGGGCATTTGAGCTTTTGAAACAGTTGTTGGTCAAATTCTTGATCCCAGTAGGACGCCCTCTCACATGGAAAGAACTGAGTTAAAATTATCCCACCCTGGGACTAGAAAAAATGCTTTTTTTGGCTTGATATACTGTAATTTAATATATATTTTAATGTTATTTAGTAAATTTATATTGTGCAGAAGAAATTAATATTAGCTATTCAATGTTATGACTAGGTAACAGGAATCAAAGTGTATCAATAGTTAATCCATTTAGTTAAATTTGTTTTATATTTGAATACTGCATTTAAAGAGATTCTGTGAATGCTTTATATTTAGAGAGAAATCAAACTTGGCTGTAACATTGGTGAATTCAGATAATGAGATAGTGGCCCATGCAGCATTTTTTGACTATCCCATGATCCCAACTGTTAATCAGTCAAAATGGGAAGATTGGTTGAAAACTAATTATGAATGCAAGAAGGCTACTGTGAGTATATATAGCTATATACATATAAATATAATGTTTCTTCGTAAACTGCAGTTTATTAAATTGTTTGCTTGTTAGCTCACATTTTTGAGCCTAAACAATTATAATTCTTTTACTGAAACTAGATGCCTTTAGTCGTTTGCCAGTGCTACTGTATCTACAATTGTGACATGGAAAAATGATCTTGGCATAACTGGTATATAAACAGTACCATCAGAAAACTGAAGTATGGGGGTGGAGTGGGAAGATTTCTTTCTTGCATATTTCTTTTCAAGCTTCATAAGCTTGTGTTGGATTTTTCTCAGAATTATGTGATCCAAATTGTACATTTGTGCTTCAACAATTAAGTGCACAAAATAAAAGCTTATTATCATGCTTAATTCATTGCAGATAGAAATTGAAAAATTTTATACTGTATATACATTTTTTAATGGACACTAAATTAGCCATTTCATAAGCTGTTACATTGTTCGTGTTCTATCATTTAACATTAAGAATACAAACTGATTTGCTAACATGATAATAAAAAACAAGAGCTTTACATTTTTATTACTATCAAGAAAAATTGTGAATCGTGTTAAGATAAATTGCATCTTATTAATAATTGTGTTTAAAATGTGACACCTCAGACTGCAGGAAATCATATTTTAGGGATTGAAAATTTTGAAAATTTCTGGAAACCTTGCCAATAGTTTTAAATTGGAAGTGCTGCATATAACCCTTTGGCCTTTTAAATTAACTTAGGCTCGTGCTGCTCACAAGATATAGAAAAAGTGAGATAATGGGATTAATATCTTGGGAAACAAAGCAGCTTTACAACAAACTTACTGAATGAACAAAGTACATCTATAAATTAAACTGAAAAACCGTGCAACAACCCAGGAATGGCAGAGAGAAATTTTGAGTTGGGAAAGAGAACTACTGTACGTATAAGAAAGAATCTATCACAAGAGTAGGGTGATGAGGTTCAACTGAATGAAAAAAAATATGAAAAGGCCCGAAAGTTTCCCAGCTGAAAATTTATGGGTTTCATTAAAGGCCGGGTACCAAGCAAATCGATTGGCTGTGTAGGTGCATGCATGTGCCAGCTGGCTGCTTTTAATGTTAATTTATCTGCTCACTGATGCATCAAATCATGATTTCATTACAGTATTTAAAGAGATGGTAGCTTTTGGATGTTAGATTGTTCTTCAAAATGCAAGGAAATGCATCTCTGTTGAATTTAAAAAAAATAATTAATTTCTGGGAGAGCGTCGGAGTTTGAAGTGAAGGGAAAGAGAAAGCAAGGACAACCAAGGAATACATGGAGATTGCAGGTGGAGGAGGAGAGTACTGTAGGATTGTTTGTTTGAAGAGGGAGGATGCAGTGAATCAAGCGAGATAGAGAGTGGGAGTGCAAGAGATTGCTGGCAGAGTGGGGTAGTAAATCCGGCCACCCTCGTTTACCGGGGAAAAACCAGATCAAAACTGGATTGATGATGGAACAAGCCTCGCTCCCAGACAAGGACCTTTTAGACTGATGTCTACCTGTCAAATCCAGATGCCCTTCTGCTCCAAATTTTAATGAAACCCCTAAAAATTAAATTGATGTTTATTTTTAATCTGTATTATTTTCATTTCACATGAAGAGAATGAAATGTTTAATTGTGACACAATTAGAGCACCCCACCGTTTATTTTGGTAACCAATTTGAAAGTTTTGAGATAGTCCCTAAATAAAATTGGCTATATTTAAAACCATCAAAAAAGTGTTTGACAAGTAGCATACATAAAGGTTTATACAATTATATTTTTCTGTCACTTAATTGGATTGAATGAATTTTATTTTTTCTAGATATGGATTTTGTTTTACTACCCCCCTTCACTTTTCTAGTCAAGCCCATCCCTATCAGAAATGTGCACACTCACTTATAAAATTGTCTAGAAACAAATTCAAGAGGCTCTTATTCCACATTAATTTGTCTGACTTGTAATATTATTTTGTTTAGAGATCTGCTGATTTTCCCATTGTCCCATTTTTGTGAGCGCACGTAACATGCTATTCACTCGAAAAGTACAACTGTAACAAAGATGTTTATGTAATACATTTATATCAAACACGAGAGACAGTGTTTCATCACATTTCCAAACATCAAGAAGAGAGTTGAAAATACAACATGCAGCAGAGTATTTTTTAATGAAATTTGAGGTTTTAGGAGATGTTTCTGGAGGTGTTGGCTTGTATATTAATGAATCTTTGAAATATACAGTTATTGAAAAAACATCAAATAACTCCTTCCAGGCATTATGGATTGAAATCCATTCTTCACGAAAATGCAACATCATTTGTGGTTTTGTATATAGACAGCATAATTCTCCGTAACGGTTTCAAGAATATTTTGACGAAACTCTTGAGAAACTAATAGCTTCTAATTAACAAATCAGTCTAAACCTCCTTCACGCCGAAAGCTCTCATTATGCTCAGGAATTTTTACTTTCTTTGCAAAGCTTTTCATTTATTCCAACTATTGATAAACCAACACGTGTGCATAATAGCTCTGCTACCTTAATTGATAATATTTTGACTAACAATCTTGATGTTAATATCACCAGTGGAAATATTGTCTCTGATATTAGTGACCATTTTTCCCAGTTTTGTGTCACCCACACTTTCTTTGAGAAGCTGATGTCAAAAAAAACGAAAGCACAGAGATTTCTCTGGTTCTCCGTTAATAATTTTAACTCTGAACTCTCGGAGGCACTCCAAAACCAAAACAATTTTGATGACCAGCTCGCTGTTGACATTGCTTTTTTAATTTTTATAACACACTATCCGGTCTTTTAGAGAAACATGCTCCTTTGAAAACTATCTCAAAATGCAAGCTAAAGCAATCTTCTAAACCGTTGATAACCATTGGCCTCAAAAAATCTATCAAAGTGAAAAACTCTCTTTTCCAATCAGGGAATTTCGCACAATATAAACTCTATAGAAATAAAATTTCCGCTCTTATTAGAATGAGTAAAAAGAATTATTTTCACTCATTCTTTGTTGACAATTTGAATAACATGAAGAATATACCTGCAATGGCATAAATAGCCTTATATATGGAAAAAAAAAGTCTCGGGCTATTTCTTCGTATAAACGCCCTAACAAAGGCACAACAAATGATCTCCTTGAGATTTCTAATATTTTCAACAATTATTTCTCTTCCGTTGGTTAAAAGTTAGCGTCGCGCGTACCATCTTCCTCTTGTAGTTTTACTGATTATTTGTTACCCAATATTTATCCTAACTCCTTTGATGCAGTCTCTCCAGTAGATATCGAAAGTGAAATACTGTCCATTCCTAAAAATATAACGTACGGTTTTTACTCTTGTCCGACTCACATTTTATCCGGTGCAATACACATTATCTCTGGCCCTTTACCCATATTTTTAATATTTCTGTGCAAAAAGGCATCTTTCCATCCAAATTAATTCAAGCGAAAGTTTTTCCTGTCTACAAAAATAATGATGAAACTAAACCCGGAAATTATCGGCCTATTTCATTATTATCCATTTTTAAAAATATTTTAAAAATTAATGTACAAGTAAGAAAAAACTCTCTTGATAAACATAATATTCTGTTTAAATCACAGTATGGCTTTTGTGAAAAACATTCGACCCATCACGCTATTACTGACATTGTCATTATTCTAACAAAACTTAAAATTATTTACTTGTGGCATCTTTCTGGATTTAAAAAAGGCCTTTGATACCGTCAATCATTCAGTCTTACTAAAAAACTTAATCACTATGGCATCATGGGCGTTATTAATGACTGGTTTTCTTCGTATCTCCTCGGTCGTTCACAAGTAACTAAAATAGATTCTAATTATTTTATCAACAATTAAAAATATCTCATGTGGTATCCCACAAGGCTCTCTTCTCGGTCCTTCGTTATTCCTAATTTATGTTAAAGATTTTCATAACTCTTCAGAGAAATTGTCGTTTTGTGTTTTTGTACGCCGACAAAAATCTTAAAAATCTTGAAAAAACGGTCAATAGCGAACTGGTCAGAGTCTCGGACTGGCTCAA
>JAOTRI020137400.1:0-10966 GCA_028564885.2 Zoanthus sanctaehelenae
GCAAGATCCGGATTTCGTCTTATTCTGAAGACTCATCAGTTGCCTTTAATACTTTTGATTTTGGGTTCGATACGGTTTCACAAGAAATGGAGATCAATAGAGAAGGGTTGATGAGAGTGGAAGAGAGAGGACACCTGGAAAGGGTGGAAAAAAGAAAGAGACAGAAACTTAGAAGAACACGATCCTTGTTGCTATCTAATCATCGTTGTGAAGCAGTTGCGGGAAGGACTGCCACTCACGAATTGGTCTGCAGATCCAATCCCAAAACCTTCCCCAAAAGAAATAATTATGTTGCGCGTCGTCCAAAGTTGCTAAAGTGGACTGGTTATGAAACTTAGCAAACTACAAAGTAGATTACAATGTTTCTTTGTTTTATGTTGTGTGCACTGTCACAGTTAGACTCTTTTGTTGTAGGTGCGATGCTTCATGGGTCTATTGGCAATTTGCTTATTTACATTTCAAAGCCTTTTGTTATTTGTGCACAGTCAACGTCATATTTCAATAGGAGAACAAAACTATATAACAAAGAAAGATATCAAGATTCATAAACAGTCAACTCTATTAACTTAGCATCATCGCACTGAGACAGAAGGGTACCAATCAATCAATCAACCAACCAATCAATCAATCAATCAATCAATCAATCTCCATTCCTGTTTTTGCTACCTAGATTTTGGATGAAAAGAGCACATTGGCAAATGTATGACAAGATCAGAGTGAAGCAGCATTTTCAGAAAACGGAAGAGCAAACTCTGTCTACTTACTGTTTTTTGTTTTTTGAAGGTTATCGCTACTGATAGAGAAAGTTGCCAGTTTTTAAAAATTAAAAATCAGCGCTGCAAGCTGCAACCGTTTTGGTTGCCATGGCTAGTATATTAAATAATGGGCGATCAAAACTGTCTGAATGGTCGCCAATTTGCCGACCTATTTTTCTGCCTTTACGTTGTTTTTAGATGAATTCTAGACTTACAGCTACAAGATTAAAAACGAAAACCGTTCCTACTAAAAAATATGGCGACGAAATTGATATCCTTGGCGACTTTCTAAAAAGTATGGTTGCTGAAAGGCGATTACAAAGTATTTGAGCTTGGAGGACTGTAAAATTAATGTCTTAACTATGCTTAAGCTTACAAGCATTGTGATTTTTTCTTGTGGTGGTAATCAAAATATTTAGGTTTTACTTTTGTTTTGTATAGGTGAACTCATCGAAGAAATAAATCCACTTACAAAGGTCAGTATGTTTTTCAATTTTTTAGATTTAACAACAATAGTGTTAACTTCTTTTATTTTATTGTAGTTTGCAGTGCCTGATCAATGGCATATGTTGTGTCTGCCAGAGCAAGATACTCCATGCTCTTTCCGTAACAATAGCTAAATCCTTTACAAGCCTAGTTTCACTTGGACCCAATGATTATAAGTCATGTTTTCTGTAGTGTTAAGCGGATAAAAGTCTTCGACTCCCTCTGAGCGGGATACTAATCTATTGTAAGTTTGCTGCCAGCAGATGCTAGAACTCATTTACCTACCCCAAAAGAATGGAAAGCTGAGTTTGCTCAACCTTGTGGTCGAGAGGCATATATTTTACTATCGCACAAACTATGCCCTACCGGTTTAGACTATTGTAAATAAGGAATTTTTTCATCTGATCTTTGCTTAAGAACAAAAAAGAAGGAAGGGGGCTGTCTTTCAAGACACCTCCCATTGTACAAAACACGTAGTTATAATATAAGGAACTGTAATTATCGCAATGTAATACTAGCTGAAATGAACGCTTATGTAGCATTTTTTTTCCAAACTCCGTGAAATTCTTAAACCAGTATAATGTAATTTTTAATAAACATTATTATTATTATTATTATTATTATTATTATTATTATTGTTATTATTAACAAACAAATGCCGCAAATCAGCTTTTCTCTTAAAAAAGAAAGATCTCTTTTTCAACGCTAAGCATTAGTTCCTGTTCGCTGACAACGCGGCTGTCATCACCAGCCAATAATCTGAGAACCAACATTTTCTCGATCGCATCAGTAATTGATGTACATGGACAGACATGATAGTGAGAGTTGACAAATTTAGCACATTTGGTATTTGGAAAGGTGTCTCTAAATCCAATCCAGTTCCTACCTAAACTAAGCATCAACAATACCCTAGTTTCTCACATTAAAATGGACGAGTCCTTCAAATACTTAGTAAGATACTTTGATTTTGATATGACTAATGAAGCTCATAGACTAGGACTGTCCACTATCCTTGAAGATTAGATGTCTGAAATTGATGTCAAACCACTACATTTAAGGAATAAAGTGCTTCTTTACAATATTTATGTCCTTTCTAAATTATCTTGGCATTTCACTGTAGCTGATTTGTGAAAATCTTGATTCCTTAGAGTCTAAATATATTTGCAGCTGCCTGGAACATCCTATGTGCGGTACACTCAGTAATATTTTCTGCCTTGCAACAGATTTGGCTTCAACGTCTGCCCTCCTTCTGTTAAATTTATTCATTGCTGTATTCCAAATTTAGACATAAAAGATCTCTGGTCCTTCACTAGTTCGCACAAAAATGTCCAATAAAACTTCTTCAAAGCAACTAAAGATGTGGTGAAAGATTTCTATGCTAATCAAGAACATAAACTATGCCACAATTTGCTCTCCCATAGTTTCTTCTTCAAACACGTAATAAATGATTCATTGTTCAAGCTAAACAGTATCTTGTCACCTGTACAGTTTAAACTACCCAAAAATATCTATAACTTTACGATTCGTTATATAAACAACACACTTCCAACAAGAAAAAACCTTGTAAATTGAAAATGTCTTCAACAGCTGATTGTTCCTTTTGTTTAATCCCTGAAATTCATGTGGTAGCTGGCTGTCAAACGTATCTTGCTCAGGCTAGATTTACTTGAAGACATGATCCCATTCTTCATTTTATGGCTAATGCCCTTCAAGTAGTAAAAGGAATTGCTCTTTATGCTGACCTTCCAAGATTTAAAAGTCCTTCAATCATAACTGGCGATAGCCTTTGCACAGACCTTTTGATAACCTCCTCAGATAACTGTCTTTATGTGCTCGAAATATCAGTTGGCTTCGAATGAAATTTAAAAAATAATTTATCAAGGAAAAGAAGAAAATACAATGAAATAACAATAGTTTTGAATAAAGCATAAAGCTATAATAAAGTTTCCATTATTATTATAAAAATCTTTTATTATTGAGAAAACTTTAACACTTTACTGTCTGAGGTAACACTGAATAAATAAATAAAAAATGTTGAGCTTTGAAGTAATCTTGAGCTTTTTCTGACAGGTAAACAGGATGGAGTTTCAACCTATTTGGCCTACAACTGCTCGCGATTTCTGCATCTTTGGAGCAGTATTAGACCTTGGTAATAGGCTCTTTGGACTTGTGTCTCAGTCAGTTGAGCATGACAAATGTCCGAAGAAAAAAGGCTTTGTTAGGTTTGTATTCATGTGAAAACTAGAGGAGATTTGAACTTATGCTGATCGTAAGATAACAGACGTAAGCGTGACGTCAAAAAATATAATATGTCATCTTATGGATTTGTTTAGATAATCCTTGGAATAACTTGCTATTAGCATTTATGATAAAATACAAATCTCTTATCGATTTGTTTTTATATTAGCGGTAAGAGAATAAAAATCTTGTTTGCATATTGTATAGATGAGTGAAATCAGTGTGACTTCAGCTTCTCAATTTTTGAAGTCATTTTGGAATCTTTGTAATAAAGTAACGTAAAGCAGTTTTATTTATTATTTCTTAACACGTTTTCACGCTAGAATAGTGTTTATTGCCTGGGTGAATTACATATTTAATAAATAATGAATATGAATATGAATACCAGCAACTGCCGAGAGCTAACCTGCGATGGATTAGTGTCCCTTCCAGGGGGAGTCAAGAACTCTCGTCCGCTTAACGTTACGGAATCCCCATGGGCCACTGGGCAAATAAAAGGATCTAGCTTAACTGACATCCTGTACGTGCTTTCTGCTAAATACAAAATTTGCAATTAATGTAAATTACATTTGTTGCGAAAAAGGTAAGGAAAAAACTTTGTATGTTGCTGAGAATTTCTGGAGTCGAAGCTGAGTGACTCCCTCCATAACCTCACTTAAGTCATGAGAACAAGTTGGGCTTGTTTGCCAACACTGTCTTCATGTCAGTTCTTGTAGCTCCGAAAGTTAACAGTTTGATCTGCCGCTGGCCGGCTCATAAAGTTTTCTTATGAGAAGGTTCATGAAATTATTTCAACGAACATCTATGCCTAGAGGTGCCTTATTTTATTTTCATGCATTATCTTCGTGCGTTTTCAGAGCGGAAATTTTGTTGGCTGGTTATGTGATAAAAGAGGAGAGCTCAAATCCGCCAAGGTGTCAAGTGAGCTATATTAGCAAAGCAGATCTAAAAGGTAAAATTTTGTTTGCAATTTTATAAATTACCACACACGCCTGGATTGTAAGGTTGTGTTTAACATTTGTGGGACTTCTGGTTTGAACACCTGAAACACAAATTTATTTTCAGAACATATTGTTTCTTGACGGAACCTCTGGAATGGAAATTTACATCCATTCCTCCTGAAACTGGTAGTTTGTTGTGTGTGATATCAATGGGGGGATTCCTGACCGTTTATCATTACACTCCCTTGTTTGTAATGAGACTTTAGTAATAAGTATATCCATGATCTACTAAACTGAGTTCACTCATTGCTCATCAGTAGGTAGTAGTAATATCAGTCGTTGTACTGGTCTCTGTACAGTAACATAGCCTTTGCCTTTATATTTCGTAGTAGGTTCATTTGCGTTGTGGTTCTTATATTGTACGTCGACTTGCGCACTTTTCCATCCGTTCCTGGGTAGTTAGTTCAGACTTTTCTGAGCTTCCATTGTCCTCTGATTAAATTAGAATCTTGGATTACAACAATGTCCCCTGTATTCATGTTTTTATGGGAAGTATGCCATTTCTGTCTTATTAGCAAACTCGGTAAATAATCCCTTGTCCACTTCTTCCAAAAGGCAGTGATTATTGTTTGCACAAATGTGAATCGTTGTCTGTTGCTCGCTTTCTCGACAAAGGGGCCACTTGGTACTTGTGACGTGGCTCTACCAAGCAACAAGTCATTCGAACAAAGATATGCTCCGTCATCAGGTGACGTAAGGTGTCTTCCTATTGATCTCTGATTAAGTAAGTTGGCGACTTCGTAAAGTACTGTTTGTAACTCCGAGAATGTTAAAATACTATCGCCGATGGAAGCGTTTATTGCTCGTTCTACAGATCTAATGAAAGCTTCTGTGATTCCGTTTTGCCAGGGTGCATTTGCTGATGTAAAGATCCACTCCAATCCCTCTGTAACGGCAAAACGTTTTAATTTGTTCCAATCCCAATTTTTAGTGATGTTAGAGAGTTCTTTATTTGCTTCAACGAGTTGGATATTATCTGAGAATAGCTCGGATAGGTAACCACGTAGTGACACGAATCATCTAACTACCATTAAAAATTTGTCTGTACTATAATCAGCTGCTATATCCAAGTAGATAGCTCTTGTCCCTAAACAATCAAATATCACTCCATACGCTTTGGACGTAGTTCTTTTCTTTACTCTATCTCAAATTCTGTAGGTTCCAAACAGATCGATACCTGTACTGTGCCAAGGTGGGGCTGGTTTTAGTCTTTCAGTTGGGAGGTTGCCTATTACTTGTTATCGAGTTTTCTACAAATGACACATTTGGACTTAATTGACTTCACAAGTTTCAATAGTTTTCGGATCCAATATTTAATGCGTACTTTTCTGGCCGTAGTTGTGATTCTAAAAATGTGCGAGTTATTGGCCATTTGTCTTTCGGTTGTTTTGGGAATTCGGGTCCTTTTTGCCATGTGCTTTCAAGCCCAATATTGTTAGGTTTCTTACCTTTTATGAGACAATCAGCGATATTTTGATGGCTTTCGACGCGGTACCAATCGGTTTGGCTTGTTCCTTCTTGTATCGCTCCTATTCTTGTGACAGTGAATGTTATAAATCCGTAGGAAGTTTTCTGTCATCGATGCGGTAGATTCTTTGAAACTGATATCTACATGCTTTCTCTATTAAGGTCTTGAGGCATTTGTTCACATAGTTCTATACAGTCGATAATTTTTTGATTGACGCCAGGCGATTCTTAGATAAGATCAGATTACTTTCATATTGCCCATTTTTTTGTTTCCATCGTGCGTATGCGCATGCAGCAAATGCGTCTTGAGATGCATCACTGAATACTATGAAAATAGGTTCTCCAGTTGCATCTGTGGGCTTTATACATCTTATGAATTGTATTTGGTCCATATCCTGCAAATCTTTGAAGAAAGTGATCCATTTCTTTTTATTCTCGTCGGGAATAGAATCATCCGAGTCTATCTTCCGATCACTTCCCCGCAAATGCCGCATTAGGATCTTTGCTGTTACAGTGAACGTTCCAGCTAATCGAAGAGGACCATACACACTAGTGATCTGTGAGAGAATCATTCTCAATGGTTATATTGTTTGTTTGTTAAACAATTTTCTTAAAGTCAAAACATACGTAGCTGATCTTTGCATGGATCCCATTTAATCCTGAGTTTTTTTCCGTTGATGTCTGTGATTTCTGCACCATGATCGTTTCCTTTTGCTTTTTCATATCTCCTGAGAATATCCACTCTTTGACTTTAATTCCTCTTTTGATGATAGCTTTCTCTATGTCTTGGCTGAGCTTACGAGCCATTACAAGGTTATCTTTTCTTTCTGTGATATCGTAGATGTATGTTTTGTTTTGGATTATGTCTGCAGCTTCTGGATATTCACTACGCACTATTTCTGCTGTTTTTCTCAGTGTTATAGTGGCTGTTATGCCGGACGGTTTGTCTCCAAATGAGACACGTAGTTCTCTCTGGATTGCTGTCATCCACACTTCTGCTTCTTCAGACTGTTCGACCGATAACAAATCAATATAAGTTTCATACTTACCTTCAAGTTCGTCGTAGACTTCAGCGAGCGTTGTGTAATTTGTTTCAACTACCTCGATTCCTTGATCGTTTTCTATTGACTTGATGAGAAAGATCCTCTTTCTTGTAAATCGTCCTTTAGCTGTTGTGCGCTTGCCTTTGGCTGTTTCAAATTCAGCTGTTTGAGACATCTTCAGCATAATCCAGTTATCGCCTTTTAGCAGATCACCATGGATTTTGAATGTGTTGTTAACAGAAGATTATCCACGGTTTTAAACAACTTTCTTTTATTATATAATGATCGCTGGAAGTGTAGACTTTCAAAATCTAGATTACAGAGTAGTGTTAGTAAGTGAAAGGCATGACATCGTCGTAATACACCAATTAAGAAATGTTAGAAAGTCGCGGCCTTAATTAGCTTGCGCTATATAAACAACATTTATGTGCTGATTGCTTTAAAAACAATATTAGCCCCAAAATACTAACAAACAGTTTTCACATTCGTTTATTCTTGAAAAGGTGTCTAACTATCTACATTTCATTAATCTATTAGGTAACTTGCCCGTCCGCATTGTGAACCGTGTATCCCAATCCCAGCCTCAGAATCTTGCAGTTTTTCGCAGCAAATTGGAGGAAAGGTACACAAATGACATGCGCATTCCAGCCGAAGACAAATCACCGTTTCGAAAGTCAGCGCATGATCTATGGGAAGAATTGATGAAGGTCAGAGAAGTAAAAAGCAAGATTGCCAGCTCAATCGAAGACAAAGACTCTGCAGTTGCCGAATCTGACACCTCCGATCTTTTGACCGGAGAAGGATCATCTGTTAGTAGCAAGTCTGAAGGTGGACAAAACGACAGTGATTTTGAGGTGTGGAAAAATTTCTTTCTTTATTGATTTAGTATGAAAAAATATGTTTCAACCTTTCCGAGGATATTTCACATGAACAAAAAGGCATGAAAATAATTATTACCATGTAGTTAATAAGTGCGAAAATTCTAAATAATAAGAAATAAAAACTATTAAGAGTGATGAAGTGTGACGTCACAAACATTAAAATTTGTGAAGTTATGAGATTGGTAAAAATCATCCGATTGATCAAGACTAAAAATGCATCCTTGCAAAAAATCAGAATGCTGGTGCAAATTGTCTGCGAGATATTACCACAAATATGCTCCAATAACTCCATACAAATCCTTCTAAAAATATCCGGGTTGATAATGTTTTTAGAAGGATTTGTATGGAGTAATTGGAGCATCACTGTGGTATATCTCATAACTGATGGGTAGAAAATTGCTACATTTTGGCATGGAAGCATTTTTCATCTTGGACGTTTTAAATATTACAACCAAATTAGTGATTTCAGAAATAAAATTGTTGTGACGTCATCACTTCGGTACTCTGTCGTCAACAATACTAAGGTTTAAATGAATAAAACAAAGGTGTTTAAAATCCTTCTTTTTTGTTTTTATGTTGATTGTTTTATGTACGGCTTTTATAAGAGCCAGCAAATTTTGCCTTGGCACATTGTTCCTAATTTTTGGCTGTTTCAGTCTCAATCTATTGTTGTTAAATGTTATTTTCTCCGTGAGACAAGACAGAAGTCAGTGCTGATCGTCTGAGGAACTTTTATAGGCTTACATGGATACGTGTATCATATTTGGAACAATAATAGACACTCTACTAAATATGAATGTGAAACGGTGCGACTGCACGTACGTTATTGTTGGAAGAAAGTATGTTCCTTATTACAACATCGGCTATGTAATGTGGAATCTTGCCTCAGAACTGCAATTAGTTTTGTATCGCGATTTTTTACAGGTGGTAATTCTTAACCGGTGATTACATTAATTACGTCCCCCTTCCTGACAAAAATGCCAGCTACATGTATATGGCAGTACAGTTTATTTTGTGATGGCTTTAAATATCGATTCTATCTGTTGTGATCCTTTGTTTCGTGCATATAAAACGTGACAAGTTTAGTAGTTATTTTGAGAATGATAACACAGTTTTTGCTACTTTATCTTTTACCTTTAAGTTTGCTGTCAATTTGAATTTTTCTAAAAAACTTCATTTACCTTTTACGTTAACAGGATTCCCTCCATACCCTTACAGTAACAGACGAAAATTTGAAGTTACCTTTAAGTAAGTAATTAGTTTTCTAAACCTTTCTACCTTATTTGGATTGTAAAACTAGATGAAATTATGTAGCGCCTGTTAGTTTAAGATGAAATGTGTGAGTGTGTGTGATAAAGGGGGTTGGACGAGAAAGAATTTGTGCCTGTTAATGTTGATAGTAAGATCAATGTTTTTCCAAGCTTCATAGGTAAAACCTGAACTAAAACGCGAGAATGAATAATGGTGAGTGTTTAGAACGAAAATACATTTGCAGAATTTGAAATATTATTTGACAGCAATCCTAGGTCTTCATGCCAGCAAGTTAGCCAAGTCAAGAAACTTTGCTGGCAAGACGGTGAATCACAAAGCAGTCTGAACGCGGAGTCTGGTACGAGCTTTAGGCCAAAAGGATGACGATTCGTGAATTGTGTTAAGAAACACTCATTGTTAACTTGTATTTACAAAGCACCATTAATTTCAAGAGTCCAATTACTTTGTTAACAAAGAGCCATTCATTTGAAATGTCCATTAACGTAATTTACTTGTTGCGTTAGCAAACTTTGTGCCGAATACAGGAACTTAATTTTGTCAGAATATTGAACTTGACCGAATATTAATGATAATAATAATATGAAAATTTATATACCACGGCTTCTCCACGATCCAGCGTCGCTGACTATCATCACCAATATCACTGAGTATCTTCACCAATAACACTGAGTATCTTCACCAATAACACTGAGTATCTTCACCAATAACACTGAGTATCATCACCAATATCACTGAGTAGCTTGACCAATAACATTGAGTATCTTCACCAATAACACTGAGTATCTTCACCAATAACACTGAGTATCTTCACCAATAACACTTAGTATCTTCACCAATAACACTGAGTATCTTCACCAATAACACTGAGTATCTTCACCAATAACACTGATTATCATCACCAATATCACTGAGTATCTTGACCAATAACATTGAGTATCTTCACCAATAACACTGAGTATCTTTACCAATAACACTGAGTATCTTCACCAGTAACACTGAGTATTTTTACCAATAACACTGGGTATCTTCACCAATATCACTGAGTATCTTCACCAATATCACTGAGTATCCTCACCAATAAGACTGAGTATCTTCACCAATAACACTGAGTATCATCACCAATAACACTGAGTATCTTCACCAATAACACTGAGTATCTTCACCAATAACACTGATTATCTTCACCAATATCACTGAGTATCTTCACCAAAAACCTCATTAAAGTCTCAATTGGCAAGAATTTAGCTATGAGAATTCCTAAAACTAATGTATCTTTTAAGAACTGTTTAGATAATCCTCAAAGTTCAAGCTTTGCATTGTATTACACCACTGCTTCTGAGATTGAGAATATTATTTCCATATTAATTTCTCTTTTGCTAAGTGATCTGGACCTTACAGTATTCCAACCCATCTACTTAAATTGCTTAAGGAGATTCTATCTTATCCTCTTGAAATTTTCTTTAACTATTCCTTCCAGTCTGGCACAGTGCCCGACCAGTTTAAAGTTGCCAAGGTTATTCCAATGCATATGAAAGGATCTTGGACAGTGGTTTCTAACTACAGGCCGATTTTTCTGTTATCCATTTTTAACAAAATTTTAGAAAAATTAGTATATAACAGAGTCATCAAGTATCTGGAGAAATTAAGAATTATTTCTGAAAAACAGTTTGGCTCTAGATTCAAACACTAGACTTTACATGCATTACTCTCATTAACCGATAATATCCAAAGGGCTTTCGACCATAGTATGCCTGTGATATCTTTTTAGATTTGTGTAATGTTTTTGATACCGTTGACCACAAAATACTCCTTTCTAAGTTGGA
>JAOTRI020137411.1:0-10965 GCA_028564885.2 Zoanthus sanctaehelenae
GTCAACACGACGTTTGTAAATAAAAAATTAATACTATATTTCGGCTAGCCAAACTAGCCTTCTTCAGGTGTGGAAGAAGAAGAAGAAGAAGAAGGCTAGTTTGGCTAGCAGAAATATAGTATTAATTCTTTATTTACAAACGTCGTGTTGAATAGTTTTTAAAACAATCTGTATCGGCTCTAGGACTGTAAAGAAAACAAGAATAGTTTCAGTTTTGTAAGATTTACTTGTTGCATGCGTGGTTTAGGCGAAATTTGACACCGCCCATTTCGTCTACTGAAAACGTTTGAGCAGCTACCGCTCATATAGCCACTTCGTTATTTAAAAACATGATAAGTTTTTGACTTTTGGATACTTCGTAGAAGTACCAGTGAGTTATGTAGCTGAGACTTTCGCATTGCCGTAAAATTAAACTGTGTGTTTCGATCCGCAATGTTTACTAGTTTATGAGAACGGGCTCGATTCTACTTTAGTTTCAACGTTAGAAAAATTTTGAATTCAATGTATAAAAATGCGATTTAGAATTGTTAAACTATGCGTTTTGCGTCACCTTAGTGGCACCCATATACCATGTTTTGCGAATAATTAATTTCTGTAAGACCATGTTTATAAAATAATGCCGTGTTTGAGGTTTTATCCAATTATTGTAGGTGTATCAAATAGCGTATCCAATCTTTTAGTGAAAAAATAAGAACAAGCGTTAGTTTGTTGACCACAATCCAGGTAAAAAGGGATATCGCGCGGGACGTCATGTATGGGAAATTCATTGGGAACGAGAAGAACGCGGTTCACACGCGGTAGTCGGTGTGGCAACACCGAAGGCTCCTCTTCAGATCATTGGATTTGTGCCTCTTGTTGGCCTGTCAGAACATTCCTGGGGATGGGATCTTGTCTCGAAAAGACTTTGGCATAATGGGAAGGACCTAGGCGTCTATCCGGCAGACATTCCCGGATTCGTTGTACCTGACAGTATCCACGTTGTACTCGATATGGATAACAAGACGTTGGGGTTAGTATCTTCTGTCACATAAATATCTTTGAATAACTTGATTTGCTGTAACTGTTTTGCTTGATCTTCAGTAAGTTACACGGTAATTCTTGTCATAAGCTCTTTTCCCACCAGCGTGATGTACATCATCAAATTTGTCACATGCAAAGTTTCAAAAAGAATGGCCGAAAATTGGTGAAGTTGTGAATATTTGCTCTACACTAAATATCTTTTCAAAAAAAAGGGATATGAACAAACTCGTTTTATTCGTCCATTGTAGTTTTATCGAAAAGAGAACACAACATTACGATTTTTGCGTTTAATAATAATTTATTGGCTATAGCTACAAAAAGTCCTGAGACACTGATACGTCATACAGTTTCACTTCTCATGAAAAATAAGGAGAACTGGGAGCTTAATCAATCCACCAATAAAAAGAAAGAAATGACAGTGACAAGAAACGTCAAGATCCGTTATCTGCGCACTAACAGTAAGTGCGAAAAGGGTCATAAAGTACAAACCATTTTGTTCTTAAGCAGAACGGTAAAGAACAACCGCGGTCGCAGTCCTGGGCTCCACACACCGGCTGAGATTTATGGATCTCCAAGGGTTTTTCTGCGGATTCCTCAGTTTTCTTCTATCTGCAAACTTGAATTTCACGTGGACAGAAAAACACTCAAGAAGTGTTTTATCAAATTTCCGAATACTGAGAAGAGAGTCGAAAATATGGCGCGTAGCGGAGTATTTTTGATGAAATTCGAGATGTTTGGAAATGTGACGAAACACAGTCTCTTGTTTAATATATCTTCTCAATCAAAACAAAACTAAGGAATAAATTATCAACGTCAGTGTTGAATCAGTGATGAAGCCCTGAATCCGAAAATGTTTCTGGTAATCCGAAAGAGCACGTTAAGGTGACCTGTAACCGTCCATGTGCACTTATTCAAACAACCATGAAAAACTATGTAGGGAAATGAACGAGTTTGGAATTTCTGGTGAAGCGCTAGAAAAATCGAAGTGAAAGACAATAAAAACATTAAATGAAAGAATCGCGACTGTAAAATCTTGATGGATCTATCAGACTGAATTACTAGAATGTCGCTCAAAACACAAAAATGTAAAAGTCATGCCGTGTTGAACGTAATTTTGAGGACGAACAAGTTGGAAAGGAGAAAGCTGTCTATACCAGTGCTCTGAAAACACTAAAAGGCAGACTTTCACTTTCGAGGGAGTCGAAGTCGAAATCAGATTGAGGCGCAGAGCGATACGATCTAGTGAAAATCAAGATATCGGAGCCGCAAGCCGATACTCCGTCGCTTATGATTCATTGAAAACTTCATCGTCAGAGTCGGAAGCAGAAGCGGAAAAATAAAACAATCACAATGTTCGATTCCAAGTCGCCATTTTTTACGGACTATAATCGGAGGGCCTGAGAACAGCCATTGTGATTGGTTGGTTCTTCCGCTTTGCTTCCGACTCCGACAATCAAGTTTTCACTGCATCGTAAGTGATGGAGTCATAAGCGGAGTCGGAAGAAAATGAAAGCGTTCTGATTCTTTCGTCTCCTTGATTTTCACAAGGTCGTAAGCGCTCTTCCGATTCTCTGACTCCGTCGCTAGTGAAAACTAGCCTTAAAGAGTCAAACCTCAATTATCCGGACTCATTGGAACCTTGGTGAATAGTCCAGGTAATCGTGCTGACTCCATATAATCGAGAAAATGAATATTTATGAGATACAAATGTAAATGAATAGTATACAAACATGTATATACCGGTAAACAGCAAAAAATCATCTTAACCATGAAATATTACTCAGTCTTTATATTTTACATATAGTTTACTTGTTCAAATGTTCACAAAACTTTAAGTCAATTCAAGTTGGCTTTAAAAACATTTTTTGTACTTCCAAGCAAATTGAGATAACACGTTGTTTCAACTGACTTTTAAATGATTTAATCGGTCTGTTTGCAACTTCGAGTTTTCAAGATAACTAATTAATATTCATGAATGGAAACGGAGAAAAAATCAGGTCAAACGCGAGTTACGACTGTAACTGCAAAGGAATAGGCAATAGTAAGGATTAACTGATTATGGCACCAAGAGTTTCAATATCATGAATATGAGATGGTTGTACAAAATTATTGGCCAAGTTAGCAAAAACGTTAGTACAGTAGCTATTTCGTACATTTATACATAATTATGCATCATTATTGCATCATTCAAATACAATCTATCTTTAACATGCACTATTTCAGAGACCTGAATCCTTGGAAAATGTGGTCAAACTTTCTGAATTTTTATAGTATTCTTGTAGCGAAGTAATTGAAATTTGATTTTGTTTTGATTTCTAGCTTTGCCACCAAGAACAAGTTTCTAGGAGTGGCTTTCAGAAATCTTCCCCAATCTTTAGACATGCCAATATTGGTCATACCAATGTGCCCAATCGTTAGCGCTGTGTTTGGCAACTGTGATATAAAGATGAAATACATGGGACGAGCAGGTACTCAGTATTCTCGCATTAATGACAATAATTGCAATCTCCTTAAGTGTGATTGTTATATAATATGATCCATGTTCATAATTTCTCCTGGATGAAATTAACTCTGAAGATGATTATGTTAGATCGCAAACGTTTAGTCATTTAGTTTTAGTAAAAAAATATTTTTACCCAAAGTCATTTTTATAAACTCGGACAGTTTTTTAATCCAATCATTTAAGAATATAAATTGTATCAGTTGTGGGTTCTTGTACATGTGTGAACTGAATCACCTCACATCGATCAATCATCCACGAGCAAGGGTTCATTAATGTCTTTTACTTCTTTTTACTTTAAAAGGTAGAAAGAAGACATTTTAAAATGAGCCGTTGTTCTTGAGCAAATAAAATTTTTTGTAATGGTGTTTGTGTTTAAAGAAAAATTCACGTCTTGATTCATCCTAACCGATCAATCGGAGGCTGGAACCTAACATAGTATTTTGGCCTATGGATATGACGTCAAAACCAAAAATTTAGTGTTGATAATCTGGCCCCTTTTTTTGTAATAACCATTAAATTTTTTTGAGGCTCATCGTTTTTAAAATGTTTTGGTGATTGTTCTTAAGTTTTGTTCTTAGTTCTTGCAGCTCAAAGAAGAAGAAAAGAAAAAAACATAATAGAAACAATCATGTTATTATTATGGCCATTTTATAATAAACACGAAACACCGCTAGACTTTTTATGGTTTATATCGTGTTTGTAAGTTGATTAATGAGTTTTAACGAAGTCTTCATACTATTCGAAGCTTCAGCCTAAGATTTTCCTTAGCTGTTCTTAAAGTTTGGCCAATTGGAGCCTCGTTGTTCTTATTATTATGTTCTCTATGATAATAAAAACTGTGTAGCTACAGCACACCTCGTTAACATGGAAATGGAACATATTCATAAAACAAGGATAGGTCTCTCACTGCTACATTCTGCTTCTGACGTCACAAGCCAGGCAATCGTACTATAGTTCATTTGTTACCAGGCTCTCACAGCTCAGTGAAGATAAATCCGGAAGAGATTTTGAACCCCACTTACTCATATTGTAAATCTTAGTTCATTGTAAATCTTACGTACTGGTTTTTAGTCAGGATTGATCAAAGTTTCGGTAAAGTTTAGGTATTTTACCGTTAGATAAACATTTCAAAATGTTGCCGTTTACTGTCCAGCTTGAATGTCGTAATTCTTTTGTTTAGATGGCTTTGTTAACCGGTTATCACCAATAACAACCGAAGCAAGTTCCAGGCCCCCACCAAATCGAACATTATCGGGCGCTGCAGCACCCAAATCACCAACAGGTGTAAAGTTCCAAGAGTCTTCTTCGGTGCAACTCGTTGAAGCATCTGCTGGTTATTCATTCTATCGAAGAAATTGTGGTGAAAATATTGCAACCAAATACAGTGGGAAGACCGCTCAAAGGAGAAAGTGAGTCTGCCATCATCCACATTTTTAAGACGTTTTTATTTGAAGGCGAACGTGGTTGGTGCAGTTGGTAAGATCTTTGCTTTGCAGCCACAAGGTCCCCAGTTGCATGGATCGCGGCAGTTTGCCGTGATTTCAATATTTGTGTGGCCGCCTTTTCCGTTTAAGCCAACTCAGCTTTCCATTCTTCCGAGGTTAGTAAATGAGTACCAGCATCTGCTGGGAGCTAACCTGCGATGGATTAGTGTCCCTTCCACGGGGAGTCAAAGACTCTCATCCGCTTAACACTACTGAAACCGGAGACAAACGCAGGCCCCATGAGCTACTAGGCTCGAAAGGATTTAGCTAGATGTTGTGTTCAACTACTGCAGCTTAGAAACCGGTCGCGTTTTATGACTGGAGTTCCGACGACAAAGTCATAAAAATAAAGCAATGTTTTAGTTGATTATCTTTTGGATAAGAAACTAACACTAAAGTAGCCTATCTCCGGCCAAAACATTGGCAAGAAATAATAAATTGTTTCTCATAAATGTTAATTTTAAGCGATATTAAGATAAAATACATTAGAGCCGGAGGTTTGATTATTGCTCAAAATATTATTGTTTGAATACAATATTTAGATTACTAGGGAGGAATGCCAATAGCTCATTTCAACACATAGGAATGCCTTTCCATTTTTCACCTCATATTAAGTATTTGCTAGGATATGATGCAAGTATTTCTAGCAAGAGAGTTACTGTCATAAGTTTCGCTTGTAGTAATCAGCTTGAAGTAATGTTTTTTTTGTACGCTGCTGCAAACTTCTAAAATTTTTGACCCAATTATTAGTTCATTTCTGTTTTTACAATCTATGTACATTCTTTTTAGTAATTTTGAATTTAAGTGGATGTTATTCCCAAAGAAAAGTAGATTTTGAATATAAATAGAAGTAAAAAAACCTGAAGATGGCTTTGTGAAAGTCGAAACATGTCTTTGCCGAAATTTAAAAGTGTTGTGTTGTATTTTAAACTTAAATAGAAGTACCTTTTGGAAAACCAATGTTCAGATATCTATATTACTGGATGTTTATGAGTGGCTTTGTTCTAATAAATTAACTTTGAATCTATACGCGGTTTTATTTCTATCCACGTCAAAAAGTGACTTATAATCTATATACTTCCATAATGCTGGCCAATTAATTCATTGAGAGGGTAACAAGCGTGAAGTATCCTGGGTTAATTCTTGATAGCAGTCTATCTTGGCATACAATCATATCAACCAAATTGCTGAGAAAATTAGTAAAAGTATCAATATTACGGTAAAAGTCAAACGCTGCTTAGGGAAAAAAATCATTTTGACATCTTTTACTTTATCTTTCTTGTTCGTACTAGTTATGGGGGAATATTTATGGTAGTACGCTGGAACGATTAGTCAAGCCTCAGAACAAAGGTGTCCGTGTGAACAATGTTCCTTTATAATTATATGTTCATGTTATTACACTACGTAAACTTAAATATTTTAAAACTGTCTGATGGTAAAACTACATACATGCTTACTGTTCAATGATCTTACTCATAATAACAAAACAACTAAATATTTATCCATGATGACTGAGCCATGAGCTACATAATTATCTCACTCGAAGTGCAACCAATCAGAATTATTTATTGAACATTGTAGAACTAATTTAAGAAAATTCTGTCCTGCAGTAATTGGTAAATGTTTTTGGAATAATATTCCTTTATCTATTTGTTCAAAAGCATCCAAAAAAGTCTTTAAAAAGTATCTTCAGCGTTTATTTCTCCCACAGTATTAGTATTTTTTGTTGCTGCAGAAGTAGTAGTGCCGCATACACATAAATTATTGATAACTCTCCCGAGGTGTACTTATTTTCAAAAAATGACTCTGAAAATGACGGTCCTTTTCAGTTTTAACTATAACACAATCATTTTATAAAAATGACTTCAATCATTTTTACGAATACATAAATGGAAACTGTTTATGTTCAAACTGTCAAAGGGGTTACTGATAATTTTTTACTTCCCTTGAGGATATACTTAAATTAAAATTACAGATGGACGACCGCCTTGAAAACGCTTTGATTTTCATTGACTTAAAAAAAGCTTTCGACAGCATAAACCATCAAAAACGGTAAAATGGAGTAGGTCGCAGTGCCTTAAAATAGTTTCTTTCATACTTAAGCAACCGTGCATTACAATGAAAGGTTAAACCGTCTCGTGCTCTCAAAGGAACAATATAACTGATTCCGGCTTCTCTTAACCTGCTATCGTGCAACAAGTTACCGAAATCGCTTGCATGAGTGAGGCAAGCTCTATAGGATGAAGAATGAGGGAGTGTATCTCACATATATGCCTTACTTCTGGGGTAATAGGCTAAAGAGCTGCGTGTCTTACATGAGAGGGGTAATACGAGAAAATCTTTTGGAGACTAGTTACCGGAATTTTGAAATATAGTTATTTTAAGATTTGACTTTGCTGTTTTTCAGTTGTTCTATTATATCACAGCTCAGTAAAGGGTCATTTCAAAAAACGAAGTTTGGCTGTTTTGATTGATTGAGAAACGTCAATTGAGCTGATTTAATTTTCCGAGAAACGTAACTTCGAGGTAGCCCGTGAAACGTGATTTTGCATTTAATTATTCGTAAAACGAGAAAATCTGAGTTTTCGGCTCGTGAAACAGCATTCATAACCTCTCTTTATACCACCTTATTATCATATCAGATTAGACTATAAAAATTCATCATGATATCTTGTCGAATTGTTTATGGCTAAAACAACATGAGTGAGGGAGGATAGGGGAAGGCAGAGAAGTGGGTAGGTGGGAGGGGGGGGGAGGGGGGATACAGCAAAACCAAGACTGGCTTATTTATTGATATAATGTAAAATATTTGGATAAGTGAGCCAAGCTGCCAACGTTCTTTTCAAAATTTAAAGTGCGTCAAACACTGAAAATAGCATTTAGTTCAAGATGTTCGGCATTGAGCTCATAAAGTATCCCAGCTGTCATTTTCAAGGTTACGTAAACATCGTGGCTTTGATTGTTTTGTTTTGTCGATTTTGGAGTTCCGATAAAAATTTAAGTCTTTTGTTTTGATAATAAGTAAAAGCATAATCAAGTTTTCAAATTCTTTTGAGGTTAGCCTTAACCAAATCTAGATTATGAAACAATTTTAAAATGATCCCCTTTTTCTTATCAGGGATTTCAATTTCTTTTTTGTTGTTGTTTAGGGATTGAAGCAAAACTTTAAAGGGAGCTGCTATTTAGTTTTGTTTTAAAAATGGAAGGAAGAAAAAAAGACACAGCCATTTATGTTAGTTTTCACCTATATAGATAATAAAATATTATACGACTTGTTTTTCACCTACAAAACAAAGTAACTGTGCTTACATATATAGATTATCACTACGTTTTTGTTATAAAAGAATAGATGATCGAAAGTGATTATTTTAAGAAAAGCGGAAATATTTGAGTTGTTTGATTAAACAGATTAAAAAATTTCTAAGGCTATAAAAAATGTAAAAAAGATATAGTAAAATTACAAATGTTTTCGGATAACGTAACCATCTTCAGTTAGTATCGTTTTAAAATCCTTTATAGCCTTAAAACGTTTTTGACAATTTTACATGGAGAATTCAATTCTAAACAGATTAAGTAAAAGCATGTTTTATATGTCTTTCTGGTATATTTTACTTAAGTTTTAAAACATTCATTAAAACGAAAAAATTATATATATTTTAAACTAGAGAAATTATAAGATATTCTGGAGTTCTGCTATCAAAGTTTGTCGAGGTAATTATAGTAGTATACTGACTCGATTGTACGGCAAACTTCTAGAAATTTTACGTGTACAAGTTTGTTGCATGTTTTGGTTCTTTCCCCCCCCAGTTTTAAGATCTCGGGAGATTAGCCCTTTCATTGGAAAATCGAAGCTCTGCCAGTGATATTTAATTTGCTGTTAACGTTTTTCCAGTAAAGTATATTTTGATCTCTGCAGCAAAAACAAGCTCCAGCTTTGCGATCCCTTTATAAGAAGCTAAAAGCGTGGGACAGAGACAACGTTTACCCTTTGATAACTGGCAAGGTAAAAGAAATAAATAAATCCACAACAAATTTGATAGGTTTCTAATATTCGGTAATATAGAGAGGTATTACACGGTGGAGAGAACATATAAAGTGCATCTTATTGTTTCCTGCGAGAAGATGAACTTCACATGCTCAAGCCAACGTGTAACTTTCTTCTTATTACATGAAGGTGAATGTTTCGAATATAGAAAAACTAAACAACGAGTCTGTTGGCCGCCGAGACGAAACTCACAGGTTAATGTTTTTCTTATTATCTTATTACCAAAAACTAAAGGAGAAAATATGTTTATTGAATTTTTGCACAAAGTGTCAATTTTAAGTTTAACAACATGAATTTCTTAAGAAAAAATAACTTCATTATCTTTGGGAAAAAGTTTGACAGATTTTTTCTATGGACTTTGGATGCAGCAAAAACTCTATCGTCTTCTCCTGACTCCAAGTTTTGGAATGCAAGTGAAGACTTTTTTTTTTGACAAGCTCGGGAAAATACTGACGCGTCGGACATTTGGTAAATAACTTTTTCATATTTCACTCCTGTGAAATATGGAAAATATCAGTGATATAGTTTCCGGTATTTTACTAGTAACCATATAATAAAGAAATGGTGACGTAATTTTTATGATGAAATGATATTTAGAACATATATAGACATTTTTCGCGCTGTTTTTGTAAGAGGCGAGCGCGTGCGTCTATAACTCGATAAACTCATAAAGTTGCTATTTCTTGCATCTGGGAGGTTACTGAAAAATTATTACTTGAAAACTTTGTCTTTGCCTGCAACATAATAATTAGCTTCAGTAAAATGTGCTTGTGTTGAATTAATAAAAAAATTGGAAATAGTAAAGGGAAATCATTCATGCGTAGCGTGTGTCTATCGGTTTATGGATTCACTCTTCTCTCTGCATGTGCTCTCCAAGCTTCCGGCGTGCATCCATTTAACAAATAGATTCCATGTTGCCGCGCGTCTGTTCAGTAATAGATCACAGATGACGTCAAAATGTGGTAAGAACAAAAAAGTGGTACACGAGGCGATAGCTGAGTGTGTCATTGATGTTCTTACCACATTTTGACGTTCTATTACAGACCAGACGCACGACAATATGGAATCTATTTGTTTTATATAATAATAAGGAAACAAAAAGTAATAAAAGCTTTTTTATTTCGAAAGAAGATACAAAGCAGCGCCGTGATTGGTTTTTACGAGGGCGAAAAAAGTGTTTTGACGTCATTTGTTGTCTATACAAAATGGAGCAAACTGATTGGTTCCTGGGTGCAGCAACGAATTGTGATTGGCTAAGGAAATCACGCCCCTGTCAAAACTTAATCGAGAATAATGACGTTAATCGTGCATCTGTCCTCTGATAAATCATTGGCAAAAAACAATCAAAATCCGTGAATATCTTGGGTTATTATATAAAAAACGATAGACACACTCTACGCAAGAATTATTTCTTAAATAGATAGTCTCTTGGAACTATACAGGCTACAATTTAGGAGTTAAATATTTTTTGGTTTATTCATTTTGTATCTGTACAGCAGAAACTATTGAAGAAATGCAAACAAAACCAGGACTGTTCCACGGGTGAATGTTGTATTCGTATCGGAGACGATGTTCGGGTTTGTAAACAAAGGCCTACACTTGGACATTACTGTGCCGCTTTCCTTCTGGTTCGTACTTGTCTTATATCCACTTTCATTAATAATAATAATAATAATAATAATAATAATAATAATAATAGTAATAATAAAAATAATGAGAATGAGAATGAGAATGAGAATGAGAATGAGAATAAGAATGGTAATGGTAATGGTAATGGTAACGGTAATGATAATGATAACGGTAATGGTAATGGTAATGGTAATGATAATGATAATGATAATGATAACGGTAATGGTAATGGTAATGATAATGATAATGATAATGATAACGGTAATGGTAATGTTAATGGTAAT
>JAOTRI020137422.1:0-10964 GCA_028564885.2 Zoanthus sanctaehelenae
CTACTACAACCATTACTACTAACTACTACTACTATTACTACTACTACTACTACTACTACTATTATTACTACTACTACTATTACTACTACTACTACTACTACTATTACTACTATTGTTATACTACTAATATTACTAAACCGTGGATCGTCTTTGTCTTCATTGCCATTGTATTATTATTATTATTATTATTATTATTGTTAAAGTCGTCATATTTGTTCATTGTCATTATTATCGAGTTGTCGTCGCATTTGCTATAATCGACATCATCGTCAGCATTGACGATCAGAGTTATCGCACTCAATCCTCCCAACACGTTGTAGATCTTTCACAACACACAAGAATGAACACATACGTATAGCCTAAAATTGTGCAAAAAGGGTTTCATTGTTGCACAACATGCCTGGAACACTGATCATAGAATTGATTTTAAATTAGACAAAGTTATTGACAAAGGAAATTTTAGGCATAAGATATCTCTTGAACATGACACACCGCTGCAGCAGAAAATGCAGATAATAAATAATTCTAATCCGCTCCCAAAACAATATACTATTCATTTTATATTCATATAGATCTCTACTCTTTTATTGTCAGTACTATATTGTTTTGCTGTTATTCAATAATTAAATTCTTATTTTAGACCTTTTAACTTTTATATACAGAGTCTTTTTATATATTTTTTACTTGTCAAAGGTTGTAGTTTGACAACCGAAAGTTCGTGTTTTAACCAAAGAACGTTTTTATTGTTTTATGATTTTATGCCTGCTTGCGACTCATCAGTTTTTAACGTTGCAGGCCACCATAAAGTAGTTGAAAAAGCATAAAATTTCTAAAGCAGGATTGCCATACGAGATCCGAATGTTTGAAATATTTCTTTCTACAAGATAGCAAAGTTCTCATGCACAAATACAAAAGATAAGCTTTCTGCTAACGTAAATTAACAATGAAATTGCGAATTAAGATTAATTATTATTGGATATAATTACTATTATTACAACTTTTCATTATGGCTACTGTAAATTACTAACTTGATGAATCTGTAAGTCAGCAGCTTTGACCCAAATTTTTGCAAAAAGCCAATCACGTTTTTCATCGTTTGGCGTCCATATTGGATTTTCTTGGCTGCTTTTCTGAAACAGTTGAATGGCAATAGGTACCAGATCCCCAGAGGTCTTGACGTACAATAGAACTATTGGCTCGGTAATATAACGGGCCTTGCTTGTTTCATGTCCGTTTCGGCGGATTCCCTCCAATAACGAGTAAGAGGCTACATACACGTGACCGGCCTAAAATGAAACAAGTGTTACAAAGGTGTTGTTGCGCCCTCATACTTTTCTCCAGCGGATATGGATTTCGTTTTCCTTTACAAGCCTAGCGGCTCATAGTGCCGGCGCTTGACTTCGGTTTCCGTAGTGTTAAGCGGATGAGAGTCTTTGACTCTCCATTGACGGGACACAAATCCATCGCAGGTTAGCTCCCAGCAACCGCTGGTATACTCAGTTAACTACCTGTGTTGGCTTAGGCGGAAAAGGTTACACAATTATTCGAATCTCGGCAAACTGCTGGGATCGAACTGGGTACCTTGTGGTTGCCGAGAAGAAGTCATACCAACTGCGCTAGCCATGTCCGTCCGTGTTAATTATTAAAATTGTTTAAAAAGTAATTTTAATAACACCAAAATCTGAAGCACAAATGGCGTATGGGAGTAGTCATTTGTAAGAGTTTGCAGTATTACAAGAAAATTGAAACTAAATACATGCACTTAGTTTGATCTCTCTGCTTGTTACAAAAGAAAAAAAATAGGTTAGTCCTAATAAACTATAATCTTCTCTCGGTAAATAAATCATTTCCAAGTGGGCTTTTTTGCCCCGATTCTTTTCTCATAAAAATACTATTGAACTGAAAAAAATAATCATTGATCAATAAATTATCACTGGAAAAACAAAATCTAAAAATTATGCAAAATTAGTAAGCAAGTCCTGAACTATATTTACTGTCCGTTGTTTGAGCTTGGAAGATTTATGTTCAACTAAAAAATGCAATTTTTAAAATTATGTTCTACATTTATAGATCTTAATAATGGTTTCTACTCTGTAAATTGACATTTCCAGCTTGCTCTGGGTTTCCATTATTTTCTTACACAAAACAAAGTTTCGGCAGGTTCAATTATTTATTTAAAAAAATGAAACTTACTTTCATTTCCTCCTCCAAAGTGAGCCCACGATCTAAGAAGTCAGCAACAAGATCCTGGGTTACAGGAAAACCCGTTGGCAGATTGTCACATCTCTGAATCATCATTGGGTTGACGCCGTTTAGAAACTGCATTCCAAATACTCGGTCTTCAGTCCAGATATCTCCTTCAGAATATTTGGGCTTATCTTTCACACACCAATCTAAAGATGAATAATTATTTTAAGCAATGAGGAAGGAGACGCCACCAACGACAAAAGCAGAGAACAATAGAAAATACAATAGATGCACAATGGAATGCAGCAAGCGGAGCACGTGCACGGAGTTATCGCTACAGTTACAGCGTGAAAACACCTTTTACTCGTGGAGAGCTATCGGGATGGTTGGGGAATCAGGATGTCAGGCGTAAACAATAGAAAATTTGTAATCGATTTCCAATCGTCTTATTGTTTTTAGCTTGTGGAGAGCTATCGGGATGGTTGGGGAATCAGGATGTCAGGCGTAAACTTGTAATAGAAAGTTTGTAATCGATTTTCGATCGTCTTATTGTTTTTAGCTTGTGGAGAGCTATCGGGATGGTTGGTGAATCAGGATGTCAGGTGTAAACTTATAATAGAAAGTTTGTAATCGATTTTCGATCGTCTTATTGTTTTTAGCTTGTGGAGAGCTATCGGGATGGTTGGGGAATCAGGATGTCAGGCGTAAACAATAGAAAATTTATAATCGATTTCCGATCGTCTTATTGTTTTTAGCTCGTGGAGAGCTATCGGGATGGTTGGGGAATAAGAATGTCAGGCGTAAACAATAAAAAAATTTATAATCGATTTCCGATCGTCGATCTTATTGTTTTTAGCTCGTGGAGAGCTATCGGGATGGTTGGGGAATAAGGATGTCAGGCGTAAACAATAGAAAACTTATAATCCAAACACAGTATCTTACTTACTCCACAAGCTTACCAAAGAATAGCTTTGATTTAAAACTTACTTCTGTATTGATTCTCCATTAGTCCAGTAGACCCAGTTGATGCTCTTCTCAGCGGACATAGCAACATCAACCGCGCTTTTATTGTAACTTTTGCGTTCTTTAATTACAAAACGATCCTCGGAAATTTCCCAGGACAACTGTTCGATGAGCGTTTCGGTAGCCACAAAAAGAAAGTTGTATTCTGTAAACCAAATGAAACAAAAACTAATCTCGTAATTCTGAAAGACTCCTGAGACACTGTTAAGTCATACATTTTCACTTCAGTATACGTTGCAGTAAAGCTCGTTTTGCAATTGGTTCAGAAACAATGGTCTTTAATTTCAATTGTTTCTGAACCAATTGCAACGCGAGCTTTACTCCATCATAAACGGAAGTGAAAATGTATGAAGTATCATTGTCTCAGGAATCATTTTCGTAAAGTTTCCGTATTGGGACCTTCCATTGTTTAATCATACAAACTGAAGGCTATCAAGCCAAAAAGATTTATAACGACCAAGATATGATAGCATACCTAATGCCGTTAAAACTGTATATATTACCCTAACAACAATTTCTAATAGACCATTTCCGAGTTCTCTCGTGCCTCTGTTTCAAAGCGAGTCTAAGTGCGAAGCCATTCTTATGAAAATGACTTTGATTTGCATGAAAATGAAACTGAATACAGAACTCATTACATATGAAAGGTTTCGCACTTAGACTCGTTTTCAAACGGAGGCGCAAGAGAACTCGGAAATGGCCTATTGGGTTGCACGTGGTCTCATATAGTTTGTAGAATAATAAAATGCATGTTACAAGTGTCGAATGCCTATGATAATACCTTGCCAGAGGTGAATTCCGACAAGCAGTATGGCCTAAAAACCGCGATACAGAAGCCCTGAAACATCGACAAACGAAAACATACTTGACTAAAAATCAACAGCGACATACTAGAAATTGTAAGTTACAGCGAATTTTTCGTTTTCTAAAATTTAGATGCGATCATTTCCCGATTCCGATCCGATTCCCATTGGTAAAATACACGTACGAGCCACAATGTTTTCTGCTTCTTAGCCTGATTTTGTATTTGCTATTGTTGAAACTGCTGTTGAAACGCTGCTATTGTTTACCTTTTGGATTTAACAAAAATTTCTGATCTCGTCAAAATTGTCATATCTCTTATTCCGACTTATACACCATAATTCCTGCAATGTTAATTAGAGTGAGAACAGGTGTACCGTGGATCCCACCTGTACGACCTGGGATCTACTCCTGTGTTCTGTATGGGGGGGTGACATTTCTAGATCTCAATCTGACTTCGAGGGGTTTTCTCCGGATACTCCGGTATTCTTCCCTCAGCAATTTCAACTTTCACAGCGAGATCTGAGCCGTCGAGTTATTAAACATTAGTATCACCCAACTAGTAGACTAGTGCAAATCCAGCATTTTAATTGGCTACACTACTAGAGGACTTATTAGCAATAGTCATCGAGTAGCGAAATTCGCACGCATTCCTTCGCTTTATTCCCAAAGAAATCTTTCTTCAACTTGCATTTGCTAACTTTATTATTTCTTTTTCTGTCCGACTAGTTGGACGATACTAAAATAATAGACCCTTCGCCTTCAAGGGCCACGGGTTCAATAGCCCATTCGGCTTCGCCTGCTATCGAGCTTTAATTTATTTGGGCTACGGGTCTAATTGTTAACCTCTGACTAGGAAGAATGGACAACCACTTCCTTTGCAACTGACGTTAAATAAAGTATTGTTATTAGTAGTATTAGTATTAGTATTAGTATTAGTATTTAATGGTCACTGTACTATATATACGCGATTGAATTTAAACTCTATTTCCTAGCACATACATTAGAATAAAGCGTA
The DNA here is from genome assembly GCA_028564885.2 of Zoanthus sanctaehelenae. Classification (NCBI taxonomy): domain Eukaryota; kingdom Metazoa; phylum Cnidaria; class Anthozoa; order Zoantharia; family Zoanthidae; genus Zoanthus; species Zoanthus sanctaehelenae. The sequence goes on from JAOTRI020137422.1 coordinate 5,030, forward strand.
TTTTTCTATAGCTAATAAAATATTTCAGCCAATTAAAAAACCAGCCAATTAGTCATGGACTACATGTAGATACAGCAATAAACTTCTCGACTTTGGCAAAAGATTTATATAGAGAGAGACTGAACGGTTCTTTCAGTAGTCTGTTTTACTTATGAAAACGACCATCTTCTTGGGTATCCTGTGTGACTCCCATAACCCAATGCACGTCTACTTGGTTACCTGTGGTAATTAGTTATTACCCTTATCTTGCTCGCTTATGGTCATTTTCTTACCGCAAAATGACAAGTAGCTATCTTTGATATCAGCTGTAGGTACAAAACCCCACATGATATTGCTCTACGTTATTTTAAAATAAACTTACCTTGCGCTGGCATGGTGTTGTTGTTCCCAAACTCTTTGTTGCAAACAGACGTCATACTCATATCGCTACAATCTCTTAATTGATCTGAAAACATAACATAGGTTTTGCTGACATGAAATAATTGATTGTTTAATAAAATAAGTATTCTGGACAATAGTGATGTTATTTATGATCTGTAACCAATAATCACTGTAATATAATAAAACAAAACAAAAAAACGTTCCTAAACTTTCATTCAATTTAAAAAACCAAAAACAGCGCTCCAAATAAACTTTTTTTCATGTTACAGAAGATATACAAAAAGGAAAATGGCTGAAGTTAACTGAATTTGTTCTTATAAAAAAACAAAACACAGATAGCGGATACAAATGTTTTATATGCATTTTATAACTTGCGTTTCGTTTGCTACTCTGCTAACAGTTTCAAAATTAAACTAAACGTTATGTTTTAAAAAGGTTCTTATAGATGAAATAAGGAGAACTGAGTACTAAATTAATTGACCAATAAAAAGAAACTTCGGCTTTTACCTCGTGTAAGGAGCACAGATTTATGAACCAATGAAAAGAAAAATAAAGCTTAAGCTTACCGTAATCTTATTTCAGACAATCACAAACCTTGTTTAATTCTGTGTCCTCTAAACGAAGTAATAGCCGAATCTTCTCACTAACCCGACGTTTGAGGTCATGATCTTGTCTTTTTTAGTTTTTAATACATTCTTTTGTTATTTTAGTTGATTTTAGACTGGTACCCAGCTCTTCCTCTTCTTCGTTACGTACGTTTTAACAAAATGGTTGACAATTAAGTGCAGAGCAAAGTACTTTATGAATTTTGCCAAAGAATTCGACCGTTCCTTGATGCCTATTCCACGAAAACATCTACGCAACAAACAAGTAACATCCAAGTCACCATGGGTACCATGTTTCAATATAACTTAAGAAGGATCATGTCTGAATAAAACCTATATATGGAGTGGGGGTAGGGGGGTTGATTCAACCTAAAATTTCATTAGAAATCAATTGATAAACAATTTAGTACTCTACAATGTATACTGTTACCATGGTAACCAAGAAATGAATGGCTGTTTTTGCAGTTTTAGCATTCATACTCTTAGCTAATTTTAACAAAAACGTTAGGATTTTCAAAAACAAAACTTGATTATATCGGAAATGTTGCATTATGGGTAAAGAATAAACATTTTGAAAAAAGTGTCCTCAGTTCCGTTTTTGGTACATATAGTCATTATATGTGGCTATAAAGAAGCCTTGCACCGGATTTTTGTGTATATGCACTTTTTTTTACTAAAAATATTGAAATGCGACCGAGATAAAGCAATTTTTTGTAGTTGCCACGGGCAACGGCTCCCTTAACGTCAGATAATAAAAATATATAACCTAAATGGACTATTTAAATTTCCTATTGGATCATTTTGCTTTTATTGTTAGCAACAACGATAAACACTCAATATTGTCATGGCGAAAGAAAAAATATTTTGGCAATTACAATTTTTTTTTGAGTAGAGATTTTTGCTAACAATATTCCTAATTTTGTGCATTTTCCAGTGCATTTCTAAATACGGTAACACAAACAATAAATCTTGGGATTCACAATGCATTGTGGAATTTCGTCAGAAATACCATAATCATTATAAATCTTTAACTATCACAAAGTCTCTCTCTGCCTTTTCTATTGAAATAATTTGAGTTTACAATTCTCACACATTGATTTTAGAGATAGAAATCATGAAATGCAAGAAATGTTTAATATAATTAAATGTTGTGATGTCATGTTGACGTCACGTGTTTTAATTACAAATTGACATCACTATGTATATGTGTAGCCCTTACAACATTTATCGATTGACCCATGTTTCACAAGTTTTAGATGAATGACAAGACAGTTACGGTGGGGGGGGATGGGGTTGAATTAACCGCCCCCTTTCCCCCTCTCCCCCAGGCTGCGGGACGTCAAAAAAAGTCCAGGTTAAATTTGGTAATGTTCTTGCTTAGTCTCATATAACTAAACTATTCAAAAATCTGAGAAGGGTATTTTACTTAACAATTATTAATTAATCCAAGAGCGCGCGTTGGATATGAGATGGTAAATCGCCAACGAGGCGCGCAATCAAGCACGAATGGAATAACTGTTTCATTAAATTTTATGAAATTTCCGTATTCTTCCATACTTGAAAATGACAAAAACGTTTTAATAAATTGATAACCGACATTGTTAGTTAGTTTCCATATATGGTCATTCGGTATATGAGCTGATAACCGAGATTGAGTAAACCAATCAGAGCGCTAGAAATGCAATATTCGAGGTTGAAAATTTAATAAAGGAATATCAGTGACTTACAATGTCATTAGCATCAACTCTTGTGCCAACAATTCTAAGCCTGATTTCATCATCCTTCTGAATGACAACTTCCTAAGATAAAAACAGAAACGATGGATTTTAATATTAACATTTATGACTACTGTAGTTGTTGTTGTGAGCAAAGTAGTGATGGCAGCTTAGTTTTTCAGTTTAATTTGTGTTTATGCCTTGTAATTTTAAAAATGTTTTCTCATCAGAATTGACGACTGCATTTGCAATACTTGGAATGTACCATAAACTGTCAGAAATTTGGGGTTTACAAATTGCAGATCGATACATGGCATCTGAATTTACAACAGGACATTGTCACGTATTTTGGTATTCCTGCACTTCACCAACTGCTTAATTCTGGACTCGATTGCAAAATTTAGATTGTCTTAGTAAAAATTTGCTTTAGCGAAAACGACGAAGTTTAATAAAAACACACTTCCCTGGTGGTAAAATTTTTTTTGAAAGGTAAAATGTATGTGATTTTACTATTGGGAAGCCTAGACCCCGCAGAAAAGAAAATGTCGACCTATGGAAGCATTCTTCTTTTTTTTGGTGACCAAGTCAAACACATAAAAATATTTCTAACTCTGAACGCATCGAAGCTGCTGGTTCACACAAGCAAAAAATAAAATGAAAGCATTTTGTAGAGTCTTCTTTCGTTTGCTTAAGTTCCTGCATATCGGAAAATACGAAATTCCCTGAATCGTAGAAAAATTCATTGATACTCCCTTGACGTATGTTAGTTTTCCCTAAATTTTCACTGACCTAACAGCTCGACTCAATGTCCCGGTTGACAAATCACTCTTACTCAACATAAGCTCTTGGGGGTCCACTTTGGTCAGAAAGTTATCCTATAAAAACAAATATGAAAATAGAGGATAAAATAATGGAAAGGACAGTATGGTCGCAATCTAATGTTTATAAACTCAAGGTATTCTTCAAAGTAACGTTGTCAAGCGTCCGCATAGAACAATCATAACTTTTACAGTAAGAAATCAAGTGACTAAATCCACCATAAATTTATTAACCATCACAAAATAATGTTCAGAAATCGTCAGTGAAAGGTCAACATTTGTAGGAAGGCATAGTTTCAAGGCTCAACGTGAAGTATGTCAAATGAATGCGAATATAAAATCAAAACATGTTTAAGGAAACGTGTACGAAAATGGTAATCATACAATGACACATTTTTTCTGTTGCTCACCAAATTCTACAAATTGGATCTTTGCCATTTTACTAATGTTTACATGATACAAACTTAGAAAATTAGTAGGGTATGGCTAGAAAGAAAACATTTTTTAAAAAGGCCAACTCCAATACATGTATATTGAACAGTTATAAACATCCGGTTTATTACAGATCATCTGTTTCCTTACCGAATCTGCCATGCACGCCGCATTAGCAAGACCAGCGGTCATCTCTCTTAACCAGTCCTCCTTGCTTCCTTCTTCCCCAATCAGTCTGAACATGACCAGCTTCTCTTTCATATCAATGGAACACCGGTAGATGAGACCAAACAGATTCTGACAGTCTAAAAGAAATACATTGATGAGTGAAATTCGACTGATGTGAAGTAATATATCCATTGCAAAGCAACAAATACCAAAACAGATTTTGTAATAATAATAATAATAATAATAATAATAATAATAATAATAATAATAATAAAGCTTTATTGATGTGTCAATGGATTTTGGTTCAACAACTAATTGGGGACACAAAAATAAATGAATAAAATAATACTATATTTAGTACTAATAATATCAGTACTGATCAGCGTTAAATAGCATTGTTATCATGTTATCATCTAACCCCTAACCCGGACGATAAATACTACTACCACTTTTACTATCACACCGCCATACTCGTAACATTACAACTAATTACAACAATGTTAAACTCGTCCTCATCATCATGACTAAAACAAATCCCATTACTATAGCTAACACCGTCTAAAAGGGGTCATCGTTGCTAATTTGATGCCAAAGACATTAAAAATTACAACACTATAATAACAACAATAATGTCGACAATAACAAAAATATAAATGTAGAAGCATAAAAAGAATTAAGAGAAAAATATCATATATAAGCCCTTGGCGGGATTCGAACCCCACATCTTCTGTTACTAGTCCGACGTGTTAACCACTACACCACAAGGACCAACCACGCTGGCAACGTAGCTGGACAATGTTATATAGATGGTAACTGCAGGGGTTCCCAGGACGATATTTTTCTCTATTGGTAAGTAGAACACCGTAATTTTTGGTACGCATACATGGTATTATATGTTGACAAATGTAAATGGAATGCGTTCGGTGTGTAGATATATAATATTATATAGTATCACCCAACTAGTGGACTATTGCAAACCCAGCATTTTGATTGGCTACGCTACTAGTGGTCTATTAGTAATAGTCATCGAGTTGCGAAATTCGCCGGTTTTCAAAGACGGTTATTGCCTTTTTTTGCCGGTTATTGCCTTTATTTGCCGGTTATTGCTTTTTCTGTCCAACCTAGTTAGGTGATACTAAAACAATTAGACCTTTCAGCCTCATGGACTATTACTCGTAGTCCATTCGGCCTCGAGGTCTAATTGTTAATTAGAGCCCTCCAAAATATCCGTTAGAGCCTGGATAATACGCCACAATGCTCGCCAAAGTTAATATAATAGAGGTTTTACATAGAATGTAAGGCTCATTAAATGATCTGCCACTCGACTGCTTGAGTATTTTGCAACCACCATATATTTTTAGAAACTGCCTCAATAGGGTTAGAATGTCTATCTCTTTGTTTGTTCGACTAGCTTTCTCACGTCTTAGACTCAAATTTATTATTTTATTTATCGTTCTGCGTTAGTTAAAGTAAAAACTCGCAACTGAAAACCTAAAAATTAAGAAACTGCTAGTCCAAAATTGGTCATTTATACCTCCTCTGAACAAGAACCTTTTTAGCCAAATTTATACTAGGTTCTCATTTTCTAAAATCCAGCAGCATAGCAAGAATCATATTTGAAAAAAAATTGCTTTAAAACTGTTTTTTTCAAGAAAAATTAGTGCAAGATATGTAGACTTACAAAGCATACTAAGCAATATGAAGATCACATCTAGAACACCATTATGAACAGGGTTCGCACGTCCTGGAAAATCCTGGAAAAGTCCTTGAATTTTGAAAATCAAAATCCAGGCCTGGAAAAGTCCTGGAAAAATGG
>JAOTRI020137433.1:0-10963 GCA_028564885.2 Zoanthus sanctaehelenae
GCCAGGTATTCTTAATTCATTATGGCGCACGCAATATCGGAACGAATCAATCCAAACAGGGAATCGAGGGAACCTTTTGGGTTGAAAGCGGAGTCTACACTCAACAGAATTACAATAAATCCATCTTTCCCACGCCCCGGGGAAACACTTTACATCAACATCCCTAAACTTTCCGAGGGAATGGTGATTGTACCTGGAAGTGTCTATCTTGTATTCAACTTGACTGTTGCCGGTCACGCCAATAATACTGTTGTCAATAACGTCGGTCGAAACTTAGTCTCTAATTATAAAGTCTTGTTCGGCGGAGAGACGCTGCAGGATACCGAAAGACACGACTTATTTCAAACGTACCACGATTTGTATTTATCATCTGAAGAGAGAGATGATAGATTGCGACAGGGAATATCCTCGAAAAACATGATGAAACTCAGGACGAATGCTGGTGATAAGTCGACTTCAGATGCCAAAGAAGTGGCCCTTTCCAAAGTTCACGGTACGAGGTACTGCATTCCTCTGGATCATCCCATCCTACACGATCATGGCGTTTTGTATCCAAAGGGTCTTCCTCATCATTTGAATTTCGAGCCTACTTTAGCACCAATAAATGAAATCGTTGTTTACTCTGACGTTGTAAAAACACCCAGTTACTCGATCACGAATCTTGAGATGGAATACCAGTCCATCAAAAGCGATTATTTAGCCAGTCAAGCACTCTCCACTTACAGAGTTGGGAAAGGTTTTTACTTTGAGAATGTTAACCATCACGAAACTTTTATCATCAACAAAGCGACCGACAGCATCCTCAACAAGCACATCAATGTACCGAGGAAATCCATGACTGGGGTATTGTTCCTGTTCACGGAAGCTTATACAGCGGGAACGAGAGATTCTGAGAAGTTCGTCAATCCGGACATCACGTCAATTAACTTCAACATCCACGGAGTTCCAAACAGACTCTTTTCCAAAGGGATGATTCCGACGGATTTCTGGGAATTGGCGAAGAAAAGGTTCGGTAACGAAAGTGTCACTGAGAAGGAATTCTATGCAGGTAATAAATTCGCCTTGTGGGTTGATTTGAGGACTTTTCCAGAAAAAAGCAAAAACAGTGGAGGAATCCATGGAGCAGGATTAGCTCTGGACAGTACACAAGATGGAATCAAGATGGAAATCAAAAGGAAGATCGGCGGTTCTGGAAATATCACTTGCCACGTTTTTGTGGTGGCTGATGCGTGCATGGAAATTATCAATTCAAACTTACGCTCCATCGTAAAATGAGCAGCTGCTAATCCTGTGTTAAATATTATTCTTGCTTCAAGAATAATATAATCTTAATGCAAGAGTTACGAGAGAAAATTCCGTTTCATTGCCTCATTACGGGCCCAACGAACTGTGGGAAGACAAGATACCTCACTGACCAGTTACGAGGCCCTTTTCGCAAAGTGTTTGAGTACATTGTCCTCGTTTGCCCAACTTACGTGAAAAATAAGACTTACCACGGGTTCGCAAAGGGAGATAAAAGATTCTTGGTCTTATCACCAGATTCTAGTAACGCAGATGAAATTAACGAGTTGCTGATCGATTGTGTGACTTTATTCTCAGGTACGAACACTTTACTCATTTTAGATGATTGCGCCGTATCAAAGAATTGAAGAAACGCTCAAACAAATTCATCGACTTAGCCTTCTCAGGGAGGCATCACGGAATCTCGGTGTGGGTACTCACCCAGCAGTTAACCTCCATAGCTAAACCGTTCCGAGACAACGTCGCTTGCGTCGTTTCATTTCATAACCCGTCGCAAGTTGGGACCAAAATGCTGTTCGAGGATTTTGGCGGTAATTTAGACCCAGAGACCAGAAAGAAGTTCGTCGAATTACTCAAAAGCGAGAAGTACTCAAGGTTATGTTTCTCTTTACGCCATCCGTTCCAAACTTACTTAGAGATTCCTGCGGTACTTTTGAAGACTGAATGAAGCTATGTCAAGCGTTGTTGATTATTTGGAGAAACGGTCGAAGAGCGAAGATACATCTGACGAAGAAGAATCTGAATTTGACGAAGATGGATACGAAGAGTGCTACAAAGAGGGCTACGAGGATGGGTACATCAAAGCACGAGGAGAATCTTTAGTCATTCTCGGCTATCTTGCTCTAACTTGCATCTCTCTTTTCGTTCTCCGTTGGAAAATCTAGTTAGAGAGTACTGCAGCGTTTTTTAGAAACAAAGTCATGACGAACGTTGACGAATATCTCAATGAAGACCCGAAAGGTGAGGATATGCCCGACACTCCATCACCAACACAGAGAATTGTAGATGAAACCATTGAAGCTGAACGTGAATCGTTAGCTATTCTCGCATCTCTCGGGACCACGAAGGAATTCTTAGGCGTCGAGATGACACTTGGTGATGTTGCGAAATTATCACAGAAAGAAGTTATGAAGTATTTCACTCGTTATCAGGTCACAATGGGTAAACAAGTGACTGGTGGTTTAGTGGATTCTGCACTTCAAGCAACATCAAAAGTTATCTCATATGCGTTACCTATAGATGATTCTGAAGCACTCAGCAAAGACTTACAGGGTGATGAATTGGTCAGGAGGGAATTAGCGAACTTCGCCGGTTTGTTAGTTGTACGTGGTGGTAGGTTCGTTGCACTTGCTAGCGGTCTCTTCCAGGTTGCTAAGCATATCAAACTAGGAAAGGAGGTGCAGGATCAGACTCAAGAGGGCCCCGAGCAAGGAGAAGAGCTTCGATAATTTTATCGAAAAACTTCATCAAAAAAGTGGAAAGTTGAAGTTGTAAACCCTGAAAATGGCTGTCTCAGTGAGTGAACTGAGACGGTCACTTGTAAGTTAGATCTTAAGATATTTTCGAGAACGCCTTGGCCAAGCGTTCTGGGGAGTATTTTCAGATGTAATTTCCCAGGGACCGTTCTCTCCGAAGCTTGCTGGGACAAGACAGAAGTACTATGCATATAGTTCTGGAGTACCTGATTACGGCTCATAGAAGTGTGCTTAGTACTGCTACCGACACAACTGAGACAACTAAGCAGATTACTGGGAGCACCTGGCCACTGTTCTCAGGAGTATGCTTAGGACACAACTGCGACAACTGAGCAGGTTACTGGGAGCACCTGGCCACTGTTCTTGGAACTATGCTTAGTACTCTACAGACACAACTGAGCAGTGAGCCCAAGGCTCCTGAAACTCTGCTCAATATTCTACCGACACAACTGAGCAGGTTACTGGGAGCACCTGGCCAAGGCTCTTAGTACTTTGCTTAGTACTCCTACAGATACACCTTACGTGTCCCTATTAAGGGCTAATACGGACACACTAAAGTGGTGGTGAGATATATGCACTTTGGAATACAAGGTGCATATTGAGGTTGGAAGAGAGGAAAACTATCTTCGTAACCGTTTTCGCCGTCTCTTTCTTTCCTTTTCTCTATCGCTAGAGATCTTTTTGTAAAGAGCATCTACGAGATCGGCCTTTTTAGGGCGCGAAAGCTTGATGTCATTCTCTTTCGCAAGTTCCTTCAATTCCTTAACTTTGCGGCAATTCAACTGCCCTCTAAGATCCGTTGTTAGACCCATTTTGATATAGAAAAATAATTATCTCTAAGTGCTTATTCAAGAGTGTAAAAAGTGATTTAAAAGGCTGGTATTTGGTAAATAAGAACAAGAAATCAAAACAAAATGACCAACTCAATGAACAACTCACAAATGGAAACTGAAGTCTTTGTACAGTTGAAAGACCAATTCTTTGACTGGGATGCAGTTGTGGTTGAAGAGCCTGTAACTCACTCATATACCAAGGGCGGGAATGTAGAATAAATCATTTTACAGTTCCTAAAAGGTAACCGAGCTTCCAAAATGAAACTGAGGCTTAGGGTGACCTGACACAAAGAAGTGAAAATGATTATCGTAAGAAAGCATTTCAACATCTCTAACTGTGTCAGTATTTCCTTGATATGAGTTTAAATTTAGCTATCAAATATGGAGGCAAATTTATTTGAAGTTAATTTATTTGAAGTTGGCAGTTTTAGCCGTCTAACGCCTGTTATTATTAAAAAACACTGTGTGTGCGATAAGAAAATACAAAGTTCTGTTGGCATAATTTCAGTATCGGGGCCTTACTTAATCAAACATACAGTTTCATAGTGTTAACTATAGATTAAGTTAGTGCCTGGGTAAGGTTTAACTTGTATGATTAAACAATAGAAGGTCCCAATACCGAAATTTTTACTAACTGTTTAATGAAGTGACTATCGCGTGAGTTTATACGGAGGATCTGTGATTATTTTAGTTTTAGCACTTACGCAATTCTATGTTACGTGGAAGTTAAAATAATTATAAAATACTATCCAAATACTACACGTCTGAACAAAATAAATCATCATCTACTTACATCTACAATCGTTTCTTCGCCATTCAATACTTTTACTGTTACCTTCATTCCTTGGTGCCCTCCTCACACGAATAGAAATTAAACTACGCATGCGCAAGTCATTGGCGACACTAAAGTAGGTCTTACACCACAAGCCATTGACTACTATTGAGCTTTTCAAAATGGCGAGTGACGGTAAGTTGGAATGAAGTGATTGTGAAGTGTAAGATCGTGCATTTGAGTGGCTATGTATTTAAGCACAGTCAAGATGCTTGCAACCGCTCCTTTAAACAGATTCTTACTTACTTCATACCTTTGATTCGGGTTTTATACCAGTTGTTCATTTTGTGGGTTTTTACTTTACATAAGCTTCACATATATTTTCTCTATTTCAGTACTAGAAACAGCTTTATGATGTTCAGTTATAGTTGTGCTGCAGTTTGCTTCATAAAGTAGTAATATGCTCACAGTATTTTCTTTCGATATTGAATTATTGTAAATATAGATGAAATTATTCGCAAACGTCTTCTTATTGATGGCGAAGGAACTGGTGATTCTCGAAGAATTACAACACTACTTAAAACGTTTTTAAAGTGGTGTAACTCCAGTGTAAATGAGGATGAAAGGTAATCATTGGCTTAACCTTGTTATAACAGTACTGTATAGCATGTGTTAATTTAGTAAAATCTAGGCCACACTTTTCGCTACTGGTAGGCTATAACAAATAGCCTACTAGTAGCTCAGTCAATCATAATGCAGCATTGATAATAGCCTACTAGTTGGATTTTACTAACATGTGTTATGCACCTATCAATTTAACTCCTGTGGGGAGGGGTGGGGGTATTCAGGCAAGGGAAAGAAAATCAATCAAATTTGATCAAAATGCCCTACTCTACTCTTGAATATGATACATGTATACAACACAAATTTCACACTCTTTTAGGACAAATAGAAAGGAAATATTTACAAGGACTAACTGCATTTATTAAATAAACGTGTTTTAAAAGTGTGTTTAAGTGTATTGTTTTTGAGTCTTACCTTGATAGCTTTCCACTTCACAGCTTTTTCCACGAGGTTTGCTTAGTGACCTTGCCAGCATTTTCAATACAGGTATCCCAGTCACTTTCTAAAATTGAATATCCCAACCCAGGAGTCAAATTTGCAATCAATTTCCCCACCCTCGGGCAAGCACTTTTGTTTAAATACCCTACCCTTACTTAATTTGATAGGTGCAGTATTCTCTGTGATATCATCAGCTTAGCCTTGTTACCATCATATAACATGTGTTATCTCAGTCTGTGATATCATCAGCTTAGCCTTGTTATCATCATATAACATGTGTTATCTCAGTCTGTGATATCATCAGCTTAGCCTTGTTGTCATCATATATAACATGTGTTATCTCAGTCTGTGATATCATCAGCTTAGTCTTGTCATGAATTACAGTATGCAGCCCTTTCAATAAATTTAAAAGCAGGAGACCATGAATGGAGAAGTAGCCAGCCACTGATTAACACCTGTCCAGTAGAATTCGGAAGATTCCCCACATAATAACATTTTGCAAGGCATGAAAATAGCCGACCATGGTTCCAAATTTTTTCCCAAGTGGCCAACAGCTTTTGTCGGCTGTCAGCGCTTATTGAAAGGACTGCACATTACAACAGAAATGTTTTGTCTTCTTTAGCTTCTTTTACAAAAAAGGTTAATATAGAACAACATTTTAATAAATTTGTAAAATAGTTTTAGGGGTACAATTATAAAAAAGTTTCATAAAGATATAAAACTTTAGTAAAATCCAACTTGTGGTCTATTACCAAAGCTATGTTCTGATTGGTTGCGCTACTACTTGGCTATTTGTTAAAACTCAATAGTAGCGAAAAGTGCCAGCTTTGAAAACCAAAACAATAGTGAAAGATGTTTTGTCTCGATATTCTTTGTTTAGCAACTGCCTGAGTAATGCTGCTGACATAAGGAAGTATTTCATTAAAGCACTCTTTTAGGCATTACAAGTCCTTTTTAGCCCTTTTACAGGTTTGCAAATTTGGGGGTCCATTGAACTTGATCTTGAAAAATTTGGGTGTCCATTGCAAATCTTGGGGAGTCCAGCTCATCAATGTTCAACTAGCCTGAAATGTTACAGCTAGTACAAGTTACAAATGGACAGGGAAGATTTAATCAACTGATGAAAACAAAATTTTATATAGTGTGATGCTGTTTTTTCCTGGTATTTGTAATTTGCATAAACATTTGATTTTTTTTTCTCCATCCAATGAGACCCTTCCTTCAATATTCTCTGCATCCAATAGAAAGAAGTGTGTCCCAGGACACTATGTCCCACTCTGGATACATTGCAGCTTTTACCACCACAAGCTACTCTTAAGCCTTGAGACACAGTTCTCACAACCCCACAAGCTCCAAAAGCATGAGCAAGACCATCGGTTGTCCACAAATGCATGAAATCATGGGTTTTTCTACGAAGGAGGTCTTGGTATTAAGCATTGACTAAGGCTGAATCAAACCATGTTTTTGGAAAAATGGAAGATTTAAGACAAAACTAACATCTACATTTGTAACAAGAAAAAACATGCAACTCAAAATGTGAACTCCTTTAAGACAGCCAAGTTTAAGTATGCTCCAGATCACAGCTTCTAGAACTATGACATGTTAAGAAAGTCTCTCAAAAATAAATGAAAAATTGCATGTTTTAGATTGACTTTTATTGTTAAATCAAGGTAAGGACAGCTGTCATAAATGGGTGTAAACGTAATCATCGTACATTTACTGTTACATCAAGGTAAAGACAGTTGTCAGAGCAAAACAGGAGAAGTAAATGGGTGTTAACTTACTCATCGTAGATTACTAAGAACATCAGAGAGCTGAACAATCAAGCAACAAAATTCAAAGTCAATATTGTCAACTGATGCCAAAAGAAAGGGGAGGAAATTCCAAGGACCCAAAGAACCACTAAAGTGAATAAGGGCAGAGATCTATAGTACATTGGACTAGGAACTGTTCTTGTAATATTAATTATCAGAAACAATTCAGACCCTGAGAAAGAATGCCTTGTTGGAAGATAAGAGTGCAAAGTCCCTTATCAACAGCAATGTTGCCGCACAACTGAAGTTAGAAGGATGAAACAGACAGCTTACTGTGAATGTTAAATGGATTGGATCATAAAGTGTTGACGGTATTAAAACAAAAAGATTTGTGACAGCCACAACTGACTGTGTTACCAGTATATACCTATTGTTGATCGCAAAGAAAGAAAAACCAAAAGCAACCCATCTTCAAAGCTAAAGTTGGTAAATACCCATTCTAATCAGTGGGGTGGTTAAAGCATTGTTCCCTACAAGAAATTACTTATGAACCTGAAGGAAGGCTAACTGAACTCCCATATAACATCAATGATCTTACGCAACCCTCAAAACAATAACAAAAGTTGCTACGTAACATCAGCTTTGTGCAGCAGCACTTCTCTGCCGTATCAAAGCTAACAAAAAACACTTTTACCCCAGGAACACAGGCAACCTTGTGAAGGTTGTATCAGGCACACACCACTACACATCAATATACTCACTAGTGAAAAAAAAATAATCAGAAAATAAACAGATTCATTTCTTTTAAAGCATGATACACAATATCTGATATTAGGTTTAAAAATTCCAACTAGATATCAGACTTACATTAAAAGGAAGTTCCTGTCCACGAGCAACCCAAATACCACTGATGCTACAGTTGTTGTCTGTTCCAAAGATGACTACACTACCAAATGCTGTTTTGGCAAGGCTTCCAAGACGCTGAAACATTCCACCAACCAAATTACAGGCCATGAAGACCATTCTCAGCTCTTCATTGAACCTGTAGTCAGCCTTCCAGATTGAGTAACCAGCTTTGTCAAAATGTTCCCAAAAATGAGGAATTGCTTCAGTTTCTGTATCTTTATTTGAATAGCACCTTTTAAAGGCATCCATATCAAAGGAGCTGTAAATATATAATTAACAAATTAAAAGAAATTCTCAGAAGCCTTTCTTTTATACCTTCTCTACAAGAACCTGAACACAACCTTACTAATAAGCAGCAAGAAAGCAATTATTTCATCATCATCAATCCAGTTTTGATCCGGATTTATCCCCGTAAACGAGGGTGGCCGGATTTACCCCACTCTGCCAGCAATCTTTCCCACTCCCACCTCGCTCAATTCATGGCATCTCCTTCACCAAACCAACACTCCTACTCAGACTCCTTCTCCACCTGCGATCTCCATTATCTCCATATTTGCACTGCCTATTTGAAATCTCGATCATAATTTAAATATTGAAACTGTTTGTTTTTGGGGAGTCAGGTTGGTATAGTGGTCATCAGTTGTGCCTCCAACCTTAATGACCAAGAATTGATTCCTGGGCTCAGCATGTGGGCTGAGATTTGTCGTTCTCAATCTGACTTTGAGGGTCTTTCTTAATGTCAACCAAAAATAAAAACTCAAATTCTTCTTGGTAAATTTAATAATTTTTGGAAATATATGCATGGTTATTGTAAATATAACCCTGGGTTAGTGTTAACTGACCTTTTAAATACTTAGGCCCAAGATGCAAGGTAAAATAAAATTAATTCACTTGCCAATTTCAGACAGAATCAACAAAACTGGCTTCATTGTGGAGGATTATCAACAGACATCAAGAGAGTGGCTTTCAAATCCCACACCATGACTAAATCCTTCCTTCATAAACCCACTGCAATTACTAATCCATACTAGATATTTACCTTACTGCAAACAAATCTTCTGAAATGAAAGAAATGGGTAGCACAGTCACCATGCCATTTTGGGTAAAATATGGTCAAAATATATTTTTTATCAAATAACACACGAGACGATTAAAAAATTGCTTTCATTATGTACAAAATATAATTGACCAAAATTGTCTGATTAAACTTAGTTTCAAGAATTTAAGAAGTTTTAAAACTACCCAGATCTTTTGGCGGGCATGGCAACTTTCTGGTTTTTTTTAAAAAAAGTCAACTATAAAAACTAAGTTGCAGATTGTGGTTATTTTTTATTTCTGTAATGAAGTAAGCTATTCTACATATCAAAAAGTATTTACAATAATGCTAGAATGTCTTCATTTTGGATTAAAGTTACCATCATTGAGCTTTAGATAAGTTGTTTTAATAACAGAAAATGATTACACCCACACTTTTTTAAAAAAAGAATTATAACTAGTGGCCAAGCTTTT
The DNA here is from genome assembly GCA_028564885.2 of Zoanthus sanctaehelenae. Classification (NCBI taxonomy): domain Eukaryota; kingdom Metazoa; phylum Cnidaria; class Anthozoa; order Zoantharia; family Zoanthidae; genus Zoanthus; species Zoanthus sanctaehelenae. Next base: position 9,614 of record JAOTRI020137433.1, read on the forward strand.
TCTTTTAAAGATTTAGAAGAGGCTACAAAGGTCAAGAACCCCATGGAAAGAAAACTTTGCAAGCAAATTTAGTGTCAAAGAACAGCGAAGTGTTTTTAGAGAATTTTCAGTGTAAAATACGGTAATACCCTTGAATAACAGAACAAGATGGCGACTGCAGGACAAAACGTTCTCTTCAACTTCAAAATGCGATTTCTTTTCTCCAAAAGCAAGACAACAAACAGATTTGAGCAAGGTTGTTAACAATAACAAACTGCTTTGAGAAATGTTGGAACAGTTTTGTATTCATGGTAAATTGAGCGAAATTGGGTCTCATCAAAGACCAGTGACCATTGTCAAGATGATGGAAAAACCAGACAGGGACAAAGCGTTCTCTTGTTATTTGGATGGAATTTTCTCAGCATGTGTTTGAGTACATCGTATTCTGCTGTTGTGCAATTTTTTTGGCGTGTTCAAACAGTCTTGATGATGTTCTTCAGCAGACAAACCTGATTTCACCTCATTAAAACTGTAACAGCCTTAAAAGGAGACTTGCACACAAAATGGTCTATAAATATGTCTTTATTCTTATGTTTAACACAAATTAATCAACACAGGACAAGAATGAAACTGTTAAAATTAATTACAGCTTGTCCATTGTTGTCAGGTATGATTGTAGCATTAGATCAAAAGCTAAATTTCTTCACATTGTGTCTGCCATGTTATGGGTTACATGTCAAAATGGCGAATTTTTAATAAAAATGGTGACTATGCTGCCCATCAGAGTAATGTTTTATAATATTGTCAAGTATGGTGACAGCTACAGAGTGTTTCGTTAGTTGGAAGGAAATTTGGTTCATTTAAATCATTTCTCTGAAACTAATGTTAAAAAAGCAATAAAGCAACCTAACACCCTTTTGTCAACATACAACTAGGAATGGTTCTTTGCCAAGCAACTTCAGACAAGAACTACAGTAAGTTTTGCAGTAGTTTGAAGTAGTAACTTATTTTTTAGTCAATAGCTAATTTCTATGTTAGAGGTCTTAGATTGTGTTTTGGTATGTAGAACCTTCATTGGTTGTTCCAATGATGTAATTAATAAAGATCAATGTGGAATAAAATATGTCCTTTTGCTCATCGCAACAAGAAACACAGATCAAAGCAACACCTCCATGCGCCAGGTCATAAAACATTTATCTTGTTAAATTATAAATAATAATAATAATAATAATGGAAACTTTTTATTTTTTCATTGTTTCTTATGTATTTTTACAATTGCAAATCTCGCTTATGTAAGGTAATTTACAACTGACTACTTGAATCGATTGTTATAACGAAAACTGGGAAAATATACATATACATATATTTAGA
>JAOTRI020137444.1:0-10962 GCA_028564885.2 Zoanthus sanctaehelenae
CTCTTCATGCTAACGCTATCTGTACTGTCACGAATACTCAATAAAACTCAGCGCATTTGACATGACGGCTCCTCATGATAACGGTATCTTTACTGTCATATTCAATAAAACTCTGCACAACTGAAATAATGGCTCTTCATGCTAACGCTATCTGTACTGTCACGAATACTCAATAAAACTCAGCGCATTTGACATGACGGCTCCTCATGCTAACTGTATCTCTACTGTCATATTCAATAAACCTCTGCGCACCTGAAATGGTAACTATTCATGCTAACATTATCTACACTTACCCAAAGGACAGACGGTAGGTCATTGAAGCACAAGGAAGGGATCTTGTAAAGTGATCACTGATGTTTGGGCAACGCTGAAATGCCAGTAAAAGGAAAGTGTTAAAAAAGAACCAGAATTTAGAAAACTAATACGAGTAAAATTGTCTGGTCCAGTAAGATTTATTACCTTAGGTTGTAGATAACCCAACAAGAAACAGATCGCCCCCCAAAAAAACACAAAATAGCTTAGAAAATGTTGTAGTACTACAAAAACCGGAGATAAACATGGGTTGCATGGGTCACCTGGCTCGTAAAGGGTTTTTTTAAAAAAATGCCTCTGTTACTGGTGTTCACGTGACTGACTTCAAGATATTTCTAGGAAGCTGATCATTTTTCATCCATATTTTCGTGGCTGAGTCTTTTAGAAATCTGAAAGCGCTAAAGAATGGAGGCTTTTTAAAAACTTGTGATAACATAATTATAAATAATTAAATGGAAACCAGTGAACACTTCAAGCTCGGTCTGCTTTAAGTAAGACCCAATATATGCTCTCCATAGAAAGCTGCCCATCCAGTAAAATATTCTAATGACCTAGTTTAGAAGCATGAATCGGGCAGAATTTCCAAGAATTTTTTAGATTATACTTCAAGATCTTGGACCCACTCCCAAAAGGAGTAATCTAATTTCAATTCCCTATCTAAAATGACAACATATTAAAGCTTCTTCCGGCTTAATCTTTTAATCTTGCTTTGAAAGCCATCCCAATTAACATAGCTTTCTTAAGCTCGGTTTTCATATAATCGCTCAAGTCGCTACCATAGTACTGTCGTCGAAAAACGTGTTTAAGGGACGGTACCGATATATGGAAAAACACTTTTAAACGTTGGTAGCGACAATAGCGATGGCAGCAACAAGCATCGCAGAGATAGAAAATTTTCTATCTCGGCCATAGTCGCGATAGTAGCGACGGTGTATTTTGTTAATGGAAACAAATTAAGAATTTAGTAGCGACAAAAATGCTTCCCAAAATACATTGCACACCGCAAACATCGGGTAGGAAAACTTGTCACTCCTCGCACATGGTTAAAAATGGTATCCCTTGGAGACGTAAATGTTGTTTTCTTTATGGAAGAGGTTCAAAACTACGGGTGTATCTATAAAAAATACAGCAAAAGTTACAAAGACAAATATGTTAAGATAAACTGCTGGACCAAGATAGATGAAAATTATTTCTATTCGACCCAAGGTCTCCAACCGCGTTAAAGAAGTTGAGGGATAGCAGCAATATATGAAAATAACATACCGCAAGCATCGCTCAAAAAATATCTTTGAGCCAAAACACGTTTTTCAACGAAGGTAGCGATATATGAAAACACCGGGCTTTACGTGAGTAAGTTATCGTTAAGTACGGTTCACGGAACATCAATTCAATCAATGCATATTGTTTCCATTTAAACATTGTAACTGAGCCTTACCTTTCTTGTTAACAAGCCATCAGAAAGCATTTCCACAAAAACTTTTTCAAGATCTTTCTGAAAGAAAAACGCGATTCTACAATGAACAAAAATATGTGATTATCAATTTATCTAGTTTCGAACATTAAGCAGCACTTTTACAAAAGTGTTTATTGCCTAACTTTAAAGAGTAAGACTTTTTCTACCATTACCAGCGGTTTCCATTTTACAATTTATGGCAAAAAAAAAAAAACCTAAAATAAGTAACCAACAAAATGTAAATGCGATGCATAACATGGTTTTATCGCTCAAGTTTTTAAAGTGGCACCTTTAAATAATCTTCCCACTCAGAGGTAAAAACCAACTTGACATTCATCATAGTTTGATTTCGCCATAAGGACTCTCTCTTATACAGCTAGCTTCTTTACAAATTATAAGTTTTCTGATAAAGTATAATCATATAAGTATGAACAAGTGAAATACAAACATCTGCATGAGCTCCAAACATGCTAAACAGCCTGTACGCATCATGTTCGTCTTGAGGAGTAAGGAAAGCACTCTGAAATTTATGAAACGATTAAGTCAAAATTAAAATTTGTTTTAAAACGCAAATTAAAAAAACCCATTAAATAAGCCATTATAAAATAGTTTGGCTCTATAGTACATGGTTTTCGATTGGTTGGTCTAAAGGTGAAACACAAAAATAACGTGAGTGAGGAGACGATTGGGTGTCTCCAAGTTGTGAGAATTAGTTACAGTTTTATCAAAAAAATAAAATTAACAAACTTGCTTCGTATATTGTCGTTGTTTTTATTAAGTAGGAATATAAAAATCTTATAATTTTTAAATGAAACTCCCTCAACAGCATAACCGGTACAATTAATTGCAAGCTTTAAAAACAATACTTCTCAACACGAATGAACGAGGAGCTTAAAAGGCCTTTCATATAGACAAACATCTTGATGCTTCTGTTAAATAAAGTTCGTTTTAACATACTATTTAAAGCCTTGCAACTCTACTGCTTTACTTTAATTCAGTTAAATAATTTTTTAACTGACAAGTTATAAAGATATTAATTCATAACTGTCTTTATAACTCTCAATGGCTTCTTTTGTTTTGTATTTGATTTTAATATAAAATTACTAACGGTCGAACACTCATCTTGTATTCTGATTGGCTACTCTACAAGTGGTCTATTTGTGATAGCCTACAAGTAGAGGAAAGATGGCGGATCAAAATAGTAATGAGCCCGGTATGCAATAATATTACAGGATTTCATCACTTATTTAGTCTGTATAACTTTTTGTTACCAGTTAGTATATTGATACTAAAACAATTGCAGATCTCGGCTTCATCACATGGACTACAGCCATTCAGCTGACAGCCTCGCAAAATAAAGCAATGGCTTCCCGTAACTAAGTCCCTAAATTAAGTTTTAGGAGTATTGTGACTTTTTTAAAAAAACGAAATTGGATTTCGCAGCTAGATGTGAAAAATGTTTGTGAAAAATGGTCAGACACAACAAATGGGTGAATCTAGAGATGTACGGACAACCAACCTGAATCAAGTTTCTTATGTTTCTCAGACGGACATCATTGGCTGAGAGGGCTGAAGGATTTGATTTCAGAACCAGTTGATCCGAAGACATTGGAAATGGCTAGAAAGAGATATAACAATACTGTTAGCTAATGGACCTCATGATTTCTCACAAAATAACTGTTGTTTCTTTGGTATTTTTACTACAAATCTAAGAGGGCCTGGGCCTGTGGGACGACAGAAATCCAATTGGGCCTACAGCGGAAGTATTGTCTGAATGTAAGCGTCGGTAGAGAAGCAGTACCTTTTTTTAAGACTTTAAGAAAAGAAAAGGGTTTTCGTTTTGCTGCTGAAGACATGTAACACGATAAAGAGAAAGTAGAAACGACAATAACAAAAATTGATCAGGAGGTAGGTTTTAATAATCTTAAAGCGCCTATAGCATGCTTCGATTTTGATTTTCCAATATATTTTCTACTATGATAAGAAGAAACTGAATTGATGGCACACACTTATTCAGTAAGATATCTAATACACACTTACAATACGCTGCTAGAGATAAAGAAAAAAAAATTTCAATTTCCACTACTAAATTATAGTCTGTAACTGTAAATTTAAAAACTTAATCACCAAAGTTTGTGGTGCAAACACGACACAACATTTACGAACGACTTCAAATAATTCAAAAATATTTTTCATTTAAAAAGCTAGTTACTCACCTTTTCAGAGCAAAGTGGTTCTATCGTATAATTTTCATGCAGCTCCTTCAGAGTCGTGAAAAGATTTAGTTCTGCAGCTGAACTCAAATCTGTAGATCTGCAAGAAATAAAGAAGATTCACCTGACTCAGAAAATCAAACCTAATCAATAACACGACCCTATTGAGTCTAACAGCCAATAACGTTTTACCCGAGGTAAAACTAGCCAATTAGCAAAGACGCACCACTACTGATCAAAACATCAGTCATCGATAACATTTCTTCTTGTACGATCATTCAATAAACTGCAATGAATACACAATTTTAATGGAGATTTGTATTCGTCCCAGTTCTTTGTAGGGATGAAAAACTGGTAAATAAATAAGACAAAATGTGACGGAGTAAAACTATTTTGTCCTCGCTGAACCTGAAACTGGCAAAACGTTGCATTAGAAAACTGGCGTATTGTTCCAGGACTTCATACCTGTACTTAAGTTTTAGTCTTTTGACGACTTCAATCAGTGTTTCTTCAAATGGCAAGTCTGGGTCGTCAAACCCATTAAATTCCTGCAAATACGCATAGAAGATTTAATATTTCTGTCTTGTGAAATAGTTACAAATAGGCTGAAAGGGATAATATCTATTGACAACTTCAGGAATATTCTGTACTTAGGGTTAAAACAGGACTGAAGTTAACCTAATATTCACCTCCATTTACTATCACTAGTAAAACTGCAAGGGGCTCAAGGTGAGATTGCACTTTACATTCTCAGAAAGACCTGATGATATGCAGCTTAGTTGAAAATACTTAAAATATCTTGATAAGTTTACAACTTGAATATTTTGAATCTCATTAAAGGGACATGTGACTAAAGAAATCTAAAAACATCACAAACCTCATCATCCCGACATTCAGCTACACATATCTTACAGTTATGTCTGTTGGTGGGGTTCTTCAGCAAGCGACATATCCGACGGTGGATTGAAGGAGCTGTTTTGTCTTCAGATGACTAAATATCACATCACAGGCAAAAATTAATGATGTAGAAAACAAAATGAGTTCTTACGATAACAATCCAAAGGACAGTGGTTATGGTGGTAGCAGTAGCAGTAACAGAAGCAGCAGCAGCAGCAGCAACAGCAGCAGCAGCAGCAGCAGCAGCAGTAGTAGTAGTAGTAGTAGTAGTAGTAGTACTAATAGTAGTAGTAATAGTAGTAGTAGTAGTAGTAGTAGTAGTAATATATTTTGACAGGATTGCAGCTTCAGTCTTAAGAAAAACTGCAACCAACCCAAGTCCTACCTCAAAGGTTTCATGCAAGACACGCCTCCATCCTTTATAAGGATAAATTGAACGATCGCTTCTTTTCATTATTCCTTGCGCAACTCTACAAAGCAGAATCTGTGCATAAAAAGTTGCAAATGAAAACTGTTAAACGAGCATTACGCTTTTAAAAGTACTTATGAGTGTCTTGGTGTCTTTTAGACTTTTACGTGTCATGTTATTAAAACTATAAAATATGCTTTACGGTTTTCATGTAATAAAGAATTTAAAATCTTAAAATGACGTTTCGGCTTCAGTTATGGCAGCTTCCATGCTTTTTTTATGAGTGTTTTGTATTGTATCTTGATACTCTTAATCAAGTCGGAAACAAAAACCTGTATCTGGGCTAATTCAAATATCAACTCCAAGTAGATACGAACAGAATTAAACCCAACCACTACTGAAACGAGAACATGTTCTTAAAGTTTGTATAGCAGGTAAAAGATGGTAAAGAAGATCCAGGCCTCACCAAGCTATCCTCTTCAGGACTGAAGTAAATTCGCATTCTTTTCTTCTTTTTCAAAGCTTCTTGATCGATGTCATCCACTGCAACTGATTAAAAGTTATTGAAGAAAACAAAGTATTACAATCCCGCCCATACTAAAAGAAACAACTTATACGCATTCTCCAAACTTTGCCCAGTTGCCGAAGAAGTGAGAAAGGGTGGAGGATCGAACCCTAAACGAAATAGAAGGGAAAGGGTGGGGGTAGGAAATCCAGTTCCCTCTGCCTCACACTTGGGATAGAGACTTCTCCATTCCTCTACTCGCGATCTGCAACGTGACATACTTTTACTGATAAATACTGATGATTTCAGTCGAAAAGTTTAAAATTCAAAAGTAAGTTTTAAGAACTTCCTCTCTTGAAGAGAGTCTGCAAGAATAACACTATTTACCTTAACCTGTGTATGTAGTGACTAGTTAATTCAAAGCTTTGCATTATACGCTTTCTTCAGCATGAGTAGGTAACACTACACTCTTTTATATAAGCATCCTGATTGGCTGATTTTAGGGCAAAAATATTCTTAGTATTGGGAATATCCATTAAATGGAATGTCCGTTATTAAAATATCTGTGGTGTTGAAAACTTCAAAGCCGGAATACATCCGAATAGGGGTTTTTTATTTGGTGCTAGAGTGCAATTGCAATACATGTAATCAGTAATGATTTTTTTCAAATACGCTAATTATTATATTCTGAACAAAATCCGAGTTTCGGCTATATTGCATTCTTAAAAAATTCTTAAACTTTTACCAATTTCAGGAGCAATCTCTGTGTTAGTAATTTCAACTTTAGCAGTTTTATATATTATATATAACTACACTCTAACTATACTTCGATTGTACTTCGCAATATGCAACTTTTTCGTCTTACCGTAACCGCTACTGAATGGTTCTTTATCCAACGGCGGCTGAGCTTGGATTATTTTTCTTGGTTTTTTGGGTTTAGGCATTCCGTTATCTTCACTGACTCCATCTGATGAACAGTGAAGAGAGGTTTGTCATTTGTTCTACAATAATTTAAGATTCCTAATTCTGGGAAAGAGATTAGTGGTGTGGATCGTAGCGAGCAAATTTTGGTTTTAAGCCCGTTTCAGCTCTAAGCGAGAGGTTCAAATATGTCCCTCACTTTACCGACATGCAGTGCACGTGTGCACTGAAATGGTGCATTATAAGAGAAGTTTTTAAGCCCTGACTTAACAGCTTAAAAGACGGCGACGCCTCTGGTGGTGTGCAGAAGAGTGCAAGCAAGTGTTTCTGAGGTGAAACAATAGTATTTCTATCTTACATTGTGACTTAGCATAATACAACCTGGAGACAACCGTATAGAGGTTTTGACTTAGTTTACAGCACACAGCACTTTTATCAAATATTAGAAAGTAACAAGCGAGACCTTGTACAATACTGAGCAGAAAAATGAAAACTGAAAAAGATTAAATGAAACTCAGATAATAATTAAGTAAAAATAATGTTTTTGTTAAAATACGAACTGAAAGTTTTGGTACATCTTTTAAGTTGGAACTTTGCTCTAACACTGCGTAACGGGTTCTATTTATGTAATTTCCATGCCAATTGGGAAAAGGGCAAGTTCAAACGATTGAACTTTTGCATAACATAGGCCAAATTTGAACAAAACTAGCAAAGTTTATTGAACTTGCCCTTTTACCCAGAGGTATGAAAAAAACGTAAATAAAGCACAGTTTTAGAGAAAAAATCCAACACTGATGACGAACAAGACGCTCTAGAAGCGTCCACTGGACTACCTTTTGATCCAAGTCTCTTTTCTCCTTACTACACAACTGGAGCTGCAAGGAATTGTGGGATACTAGTTTTGTCTGGTCGACAAATACCGAATTTATAACCGAGTGTACAACAGGTATCTAAGTAACTAAATTGTTTCAAGACGTTTTGCTAATGTTTTAACAAAACAAAAAACAGTTTTTTTACTTGATGTTTATCTGTTTTTCAATAATTTTTAGTCTTGGCGAATTTTGACGGGGAGAAAGTTGTTTTCAGAATGTATAAGTTACATGGTAATGTAGCAGAGAATGAATTAAATGATAGCTATAACATATAGATAGCATTTGCGTACTAGTATAGCTACACAACTAATTACTCTTAACAATTATTCCTTAACTGATAAACTACAGCCCATGAGGCCGAAAACAAAGTGCGCTATTCTAACTGGTAGTCCATGCGGCCGTAAGATCTATTTATTTTAGTATAAACCAACAAATCAGTCCGAAAAGGCTGTAAAAATAAAATAATCGATGTAGTCCTCTAAGATTAGGACAAACTGTGGTTTATTAATATATTGATCCGCCATGTTTTCTCTTCTAGTAGGCTATCACAACTAGACATCTTGTAGAGCAGCAAATCGGAGTGCAAGATGCTTTTACACCGTTAGTAGGTTTATAATTATTAAAAAAAGCGATTAGTATAAATGTTTTAGTCCACAATTTTCAAATCAATTTCTAAATTAGTTTTTTTAGCAAAGTTGTGACGGGATTTTTGTATATCTGAATATCGATTGGAGTGAATATTATCATGCTGGACGGCTCTTTGCCAAAGAACAACAGAATTTTAATACTAATATAAAACTTCAACTTAATCGATTATAAAGACAAGACGACAAATGAGCACAATTTGTATAACTGAAAAGATGATACACATAGTGTCACACTGTACCTGGTTTTCTCTTCTTTCGGATGACATTTCTTTTTTCATCTTTTCCACCCTTCTTTATGGATTTCTTTTCTGTCACAATCTTTTTAATTTCTGGGGCTTTGACCTCTGAAAAGGACCTAAACAAAAAGTTCTACGTAAGAATTTATAACTATATAAGTAAAAGTTGAGCAATAAACCTTTTGAGGCCAGGGAACCCTGCCAAAACAAGCAGGTTAAAATACTCTTCTTCCCGACTAGTTCCACTAACTTCGTTTAGGAAATGGTGAATATACAAAACCTACTGCACATCTGCTTAATTCTATAGAATAAGGAGGTAAGATAAAGCTCGATGGAGTTCGAAGGCAAACAAAATCTATCAGACGTCATGTGTCAGTTTCAGCGCACAAATATCAAAACACCGTGTTTGAAAACGTAAAATTAATACGAAAATGATCAGGCTGGACCTTTAATAATATAATAATTTTCAAAACACTTAATCTTGCATGAGACTCTTGAGTTGATATGAAATTGTTCATAAAATGACAGCATTTTACGTACAACGATGTTTTTGGTCGAGGTGAAGATAGAACCTCAACTGCCAAGCGGCAAACCGTCGGTACATTAAAAAGCCAAGTAAATCTGTGATCACACACAGCAAATACAGTATTTGAAAGCTGCTCATTTCCAAAGCAAAGCTGCAATAACTTCATGCAGAAGTCGACATGCAGACAGTTATAGACTTCTGATCATACCGCAGGTAATTGAACATACATACACTTTACTGAGAACTTATACCGACATCCTAAAAACATTTGGTTTAAAAATGATCAAGCACGATACCGCTATGCCCTCATTGTACATTATTTACTGCTGCTGCTAGTGGTAATAGCAAGCACGACAATAGCCAAGCATCCTATGCATTTTAAAGAGTAATTTAGTTAACAAAATTCCCTAATTTTTGTTTTAAAAAGATAAGATACTATTAATATAATGAATTGCATGTTATATAAAAGATATAATTTGACTATGTATATATATTTAAGTAGGTAGATAAATATATAAAAATACCTTTTTTTGGACGAGGCCATCAAATTCTTCTTGTTTGCAACACAAAACCAATTTCTCCACAAATGACTATACAAGTCGATATCTAATCCAGCCGAACCAAGACCATCACCGGGTGGTAAGCCAATATTGGATGCCGTTCTAATAGATGCTGTAAATACTTCAAGCTTGAATTTATTTTTACTGGTTTTGATATCTGAGTCTTTACTTCGAAAAATGCCTAAACATAAGAAGGAAACACATTTTCTTTTACTTAATAACTAAGACTGTAACTGACAAGTATAATCAGGATGTTAAGGTACAGTATTCTAGCTGAAGGTTGTTGTTCGACAAAAAGTTACATTTCAAATTCAAAATTTCTACAAGTTCCAATATTATTGTGGTTTATAGAAAAAATATTCCTAAGTAGACAACATTAGGAAACGTATAATTTAATGTAAAAAATGATAACGACGAAGTTGTTGTTTACAAAATACATTTTGAACTAGGACCGCAATTTATTTGAACAACAGGAGAGTACCAGTACTACTACTGTAGATTTCTATTGGACACATAATCACAGACAAATGAGTGTAACAAGGTTTTTACCTAAGGGAGTGTTGAGACATACACACTTAATATCCCACCAATAACTCTTCACTTTTTCAAAGTCTGAGAAAATATAAGCACGCTTTGGGAACTGAGAACCAGTTGGAGCTGATACACGTCTATGGCTTGGAACTGAGGTAGTGGTATCAACTATAGTTGCTCCTTCACTAAGGTGGCACATAACCTACAACAAAATCAGTAACAAACATAATGAATATTAAGAATGCTTAATGTTAATGGTGATAACAATGGCGTTAACGGAGATGTGTATTCAACTTGCATTGCTTTTGTAAATAAATGAGTATATATAATTCATTAAAATTGTTGTATTTGTTAAGTCTTAACAAAAATAACTCCATAAAAGCTCAACACGTCAAAAGGACTGCACAACGTATCTACCTCCACTTACATTGTTGTAACAAATTTCTTTTGTTTTTGTTTATGCAGTGCCAAAACACTTAGTGACTGCTAAGTTTATATAATTATTTTTATCTAAAAAAAACGAAGTGTAAACTTAGTACCTCAACTTTCTTGGGCGGAATGGGATGTTTGGGGGTCAGGAGTCCCATCGCACACATCGTGATCGCTGTTTCCTTGATAGCAGAATCACATTTGCTACAAAATAAACAGGCAATTAAAGTTCCATCTATCGAATGCTGGATTTTAGGACATATTGATTTAATTTTCAGGTCTTGAAAAGAACATACGTGATTGATCATTGCACACAAAAGACAAGATAACCTGCAATCATCTCCATGAATCAGTACAATGCTCTGTTCAAAAGAGCGGACATGGTTGGCGCAGTTGGTAAGATCTCTGCTTTCCAACCACATGGTCCCAAGTTCGATCCCCGGCACTTTGC
>JAOTRI020137455.1:0-10962 GCA_028564885.2 Zoanthus sanctaehelenae
AATACGCGAATACAAATTCAAATACGCAAATACAAATTCCAAATACACAAATACAAATTGAAATACGCAAATACAAATTCCAAATACACAAATACAAATTGAAATACGCGAATACAAATTTAAATACGGAAATACAAATTCAAATACACAAACACAAATTCAAATACGCGATTACAAATGCAGATACACAAATAAAAATTCCAATACGCGAACACAAATATTCCAATACAATTCGTGATACTTGTATGCACCAGTCAAAGTAACAACAACAACAAAATTCTTTTTTAGGCTTTTCTTAAATACAGTAGGTTTATAGAAAACCAAAATGGCTAAAGCCTAAAGAGTAAAGGTTATAAACAAAATAAAATGCAAGGCTGGCACACAAGAAAAAGACAATAGAATTTCAAAAATGAATAGATTTTGAAATTTTAACCTTTTCAGTTATAAATTGAAAACCTTTAAAACTTGACAAAACTTTTCTATTATAACTGCTCGTTTTTTCTCTGTGTGGAGCGGATTGCAGTCCTACACGTTGTCAGTTATTTAGCTTCAGGTACAAAACAAAATATGAATCACTGATGAAATGTAATTTGAATTTATTTTTATTCCCTCGCAGTTGGACAAGATAAAAGAGCCGGGAGGCATTTCCATTGACAATACAGCTTCTTCACATACACTGATCAAGACTGATTATCCAAGGTCACAATACTGATAGATAAGAATTAAGATATTAGAATTGACTTTGGAAAATCCAATTTGTTTGCCCTGTATTACCTTTGTGATAAACTTAAGACTCGTGCATTTTTTCATCATCGTAACACTAGATACAAAAATAATCTTGATTTCCCAGCCTACAAGTCCGCTACAGGGCAGCGCACTAGCTTTCTTTATACCGTGCAACAAATTTATGGAACTCTCTTCCATGCGATCTTATTAATAGTGCTAGCGTGATAATTTTCAAGAGAAAACTAAAAGATTTCCTATTCTCCAATACATTTTTTAATCGATTTAACTTAATACAATTTTTACTTCGACATTTTATAGAACATTTGAAATTGTAATTAGGTCTTTTTAAAAAAGCCATTTATGGAAAAACTAATAAAGTATTATTATTATTATTATTATTATTATTATTATTATTATTATTATTATTTTAAAGAACCTTTGGAAGCTAGGCGTATTTTGTTTTATATGTATAAATGATGAATTTATGGTGCCGCTAGAATATAGCTTGTATGAAAAATAAATTGCGCCAAGGCTGCCAAGAAAAGCTGCAGAAACCCGAGCTAGTAAACAAGCACAGCTGCGCAGTGCGCACGACATGCACCTAAAAAAATATGTTTTGTCATTTGATTTAAGCCGTGATTGAAAGAAGCTAAATAACATAAAGATTTATCTTGCTTTATACATATTTTAATAGTTGCATTTGAGAACGTTTTCAAAATAAAAAAATAACAATAAATCATTGCATGGCAGTTCGATTTTGTAAAGTACAAAGAAACGAGAAATCAATGCATGTTTTCGATTTCAGTCCCGGGGTGGGGACATTTGATCTCAAATCCATCATAAATGGTGAGGTATTTGATTGTCAATCTTTTCTCGGAGGTAGGGAATTTGACCATAAACATTTCAAAAGTTCAAATGCCCGGGGATTGCCCGGGGGGAATCAGTTTTTTTGATCGATGCATAACAATTATGACAATTAACTTACGATTAAGAACAGAAATAAAATAATCTATAAAATCTTATAATTTTGCATCTGTGTATACTTTTTACTTTAAAAAGTTTTTGTTTCATCTTTTCTTTTCTTGTTTTTTTGTTATCTTAATAAAAAGATTTTATGTAACTTTTTTTTATACATTTTGTATCTTAATATATAAAATAGAAAATATATTTATAAAAAAATGTCAAATGAATCAGAACGTGACTCTCCCTTTCTCGGAGTGAATCAAAGCGCTTCAGTTTAATAATATTTTTGTTCTGTCGGCCATCAGACCAAATTCCCGCTCGGAAATGCGAGCTTAGAGCCGAAACCAATTGTAGAATTGCACAAAATTTGGGAATCCTGCTGATGAACAGTAACTGTTTTGCGATGTTTTTCAGTATCATTATAGACATAGTCATGTCTGTTCAGTCATAACTATAATGCTATAATTTATAATTATATAACTCTAATTTAGGATTTTCTGAAGCACAAGCGGAATTGTCGAAAGTTGTGCAAGGGCAAAAATCATTATATGCAAACTTTCAAATATCAAGTTGATCAAAACATGCACCGTTGTTTAAATAAAACAAATATTTTTGACGAATACGCTGTCTTGTCACTGTCTTTGTCTACTTTTGCTTTGGTGGGAAAACTTGTTTATCTGTCGTCAGCCAATCATGAATGGCTAAGTTGCAAAACAAGGGAAGCCCTAGTGCCTACCGCCATCCTCCTCCAGTCATGAAGGATGCTACATGCACATTGAGATATAAGCGTGTGCATTCCATTCAGAATGAAGTCATTTGTGAGGAGTGCTCTCCTTTTTATACGGTTGTACCTCTTACATGTCCTATAATCTCAAGATTTTAAAATTTAGAGGGTTAACAGCTTTGATGATGAAAGTTTACCATTGTGGCTCCTTATGCAAATGGTACTCCTGACGATGAAATTTTATGTTCCTGCTCACGTGCTCAAACCGGGTTTTTGCGCGCTCCTCCCCCACAGCTCCTCTGCATTGGACGCAAAGAAGGCTGTGCTAAAATTCACAGGAAAAAGGGCAACCTATCTGCCCATAATTCCTCTAGGAAATATTGTCGAGAGGAAAATCTGTGTATATCTTCAGTAAGGTGATAAGGAAATCAAGGGAGAAAAAGGAAACGGTTGGCAACATGGCGAAGTTTGTACGACAATCAAAGTTCCGCCATGTTTTTGGCAAGGCCCAGAAAGAAACCTATCAGGATATTCGCATCACTAAAAACTCTTGGGATTCACCATTCTGTGCAGTTAACCCAAAGTTTCTTGCGATCGTAGTTTCTGCTGCTGGTGGAGGAGCCTTTCTTGTCATTCCATTGGAGAGGGTAAGATAAAATTAATTAATCATCTATTGCTCAGAAAAAAGACCAACCCCTCGTTTTGCCAGAATAGGATAAAAGAGATTTGAGGGGAAAAAAATCTCTGAAAGATGTTCTACACAGAAAGAAAAATTTCCTTTCAGTTCTTTCATTTGAGGTGATGTTTGTTTGAATATTTATTTCCGTTTTTGAGAGGAAAGTATATACGAACCGTTCATTGCTTTGCACTTTAGCTCCTGATTGTAGTTTTGAAATTACATCACCTCTAAAATAATGTTACTTGGATAAAAAGGCAAACCTTTTATCCTATAACTTGAACACCCAGAGACATGTTTTTTAAGAAATCTTTCGTTTCCGTATTTTAAAGTTCTGCGTTGCAAGAAAGTTTCCGGGAAGGTGTTCCTACGTCTCGATAAAGATTTCAAAACTCGCAAAACAACTTCATTTGAGGGTATTTTGTGAACGATATCTAAAATGTCGTTTACATTAAAAATGTTGAATTTTATGAAGCATTATAGCTTTAATTCGGTCAATGCATACTCGTTGTTATTGTATGAGCAATTGATTATCTGTCATGAATTTTCGGTTGAGTAAATAGACACAAGAACCAATTTTTTCCTAATTTGGTAATAATTTTATGTCGGTTATACTGGCCTTGTTGTTTTTCTACTCCGATATTTTCAGTTGAGGAGGAGAATTGCTGATTAAAAGCAATGGAACTTTAGCATTTTAATAAATGGATTTTCAAGTAATCAAATTTCTTTTTTGAGTCAAATTTATGTAGTGGGGCCTACAATTGTTTAATAAGTAAGTAGGCCCCAATACGGAAATTATCCCCTTTTATATTTTCTTGAGCCATGAGTTGTCTTGTAAAGGGAATTATATTTGTAAACTTTCCGTATTGGGGGTGGTACTGTTGTATAATCATGCAAACTAACCTTTACCCACACTCTAACTTTTATGGTGATTACTGTACCCTGGACCCAGAGTTTCACTCCAGTTGGGAGAACTTCTGGTGACAACCATTAACCATCTCGCTTTCATGCTGTCAGTTATAGCTGCTCTACTTCTAAGCTGCCTTGCCTGGTTTATGTTGGCCCCTCAGCAAAAGTTACGAATTCAATCCCCCTGTCATCTTTTTTATTGTAAAATCCCTGATGCTTGTATCATTCTCTTAACTCCCGAAAAAATGTACATGTATGTTTATTTTTTTTGAGTAAATTTTCCACCCTATACAGGCCTTATTCTGGTCTGTACTATTATTAGTTTTTGGCTGTTTCCATCCTATACAGTCCTGTACGACTATTAAAATCCAGCGATTTTGTCAGCAGCTCTACTGAAGAATAAAGTATAGAAATAAATCTGTTGTGTGGTTTGAAATATCAGAGCTGACAGTTGGTTTTATTCCATCGCGAATGCTCCGGTTCAAACTTTTTTCATTTGTTCCCAGTGCCAAACTCACAACTGAATGGGATCGAGTTCAATGATGGCAATGTTGTGATTGCTGACCCATTTTCTTCAAAACGAAACGATAAATATAATTTAGAACAGAAACAGAAACTTGGAAAATTGTGTTTGAAATACAAATTAGAAACCGAAGCAGAGCCAAAGAAGCATTGGGACCCAAAACGAAAAAAACATGTAGCACCTTCTTTTTCATTCAAATCTAAAGCTGCGAGAGAATTTTTTCCTTCATTGAAGAACGCAAAATCTGATAATTCTGAATTCAAGAAATTTCTTGAATTCTTAATAAAGCATTGTAGTTGGCCACCAGGTGCTATCGGAAAATTAAATTGTATTTAACTTAAACAAATATAAAAATAGTATTTGGGACTTTTCATCCTACACTACAATACCAACCTGTACTATTATTGACATTTTGAGATGTTTTCACACCCTATTGTATTGTTTCACCCTATACTGTTATTCAACCCTATACTACTATTGACTTTTCTAGATATTTCCACTCTATACACTATTACTCTTCCCTATACTATTATTAAGTTTTTCATATATTTTCTACACTATACTACTATTTTGCTCTGTATGCTTATTCAGGAGTGAAGAGTAGTGTTCCTGGCATCTTCAAAGGCCAAAATGCATTGTTAACAGCCACCACATGGTGTTTACAAGGGATTGGGGATTCATTTGACCCAGCTGGTCACCCTTCCATAAAATTTGCTCTTCTTGCTTGGAAAGGGTTTTTGCTTTGTTTGGGTGCTTTCCCATTCCTTTTTGTAGTTTATGGGCATTTCCTTCCGACACTTTTTTTGAGTTGTGGAACTCTAAATTATTTAAGTTAGATTTGGGTTAGTTTCCCCTTTCAAATGCCATCCCAATGCTGCCTGCATTACTTTCAAAGAGTCCTGTTTGTTGTTGTTATGATTGTCATGGCAAATTTCAGCATAAAATTGAGTTTTGCAAGCCCTAGGATTTCACGGTAACGATCGTTTCTGGTACTGTGTCGTTAAAATAACAGAACCGAAAAGTGGTTTCCCAGATAAATATTCAGCCTTACTGATCAAAATTCACTTGATGTGAGTTTTTCCCACTCTCATTCTTAACTAATAGAGCAATTCGTTGGTTGATTCTGCTTTTCTGCGAAGCAAAAACATTGTTTAGCATCTTTCATTGTGACTGCCATCTTGTATCATTCCCAAAGTGCATTGCATGGTACTGCTAACCCACGTGTTTCTGTCAAAAAATAGTTACAGATGGGTTCCCATGATCTCTGTGCACGGAACCGAAACATTGTTTACCATGTGATTTGAAATCCTAGGGCTTGTTTTGTTGAGAGTTTGGCAGTCGTGCCTATGAAGTAAAAAATGTCTTTGCATCTCTAAGGAAACCAATTCAAAAGTATTAAACTCAGAAAGTTTCAAAGAATTAGATTAAAATGCCTTTGATATATAACCGCCTAAATTTATAGGATTTGAGCTGATGACTGGCTAGCTCATTATACATTCAAGGTATCAAGTTTTTTATTTCTGTGACGTAATTTTGTTTTTAAACTTCTAAAGCGATATGAGAGATTTACAGCACGGAATTCAAACTCGAGTCGTTACTTAATCTTTATTTAGAAACCATTTTATCAGGTTTACACTAGTTATTTTTTGCTTGAAAATTATGTTTTAGTTAGTTTTCTGTACTGAAGCAAACAAAATGACATGTGACATTTGCTAATTTGCATCTTAATGGCTAGCCACAGAAGGTGAATCTTTCTAAACGTGTAGCATCTCTGCAGTATATTTTAATTGTCTGAAGTTCTGCCTGTTGTTTTTCTTATCATGATCTTTTCAGAAAACCAAAAACTTTTTTCACTTCATTGGCACTTCATACAGTTTTTTTCATATTAATCATTAGTACAGGGTTCCTGTTGATATCAGAAGCATGCAGTTCCTTGTATAAGACTGACCTAAATAAATGTGAGAATTTCAGTTGGTTTGAAAACTTTATTTCTATCGATCAAGGAAAGATTATTGACATAATTATTTTTGCTCAGGTTGGTCGTGTGGACATGAATGCACCAAAAGTCACTGGACATGCCCAAGATGTTCTTGATTTGGCTTGGAACCCCTTTAATGACAACATGATTGCATCTTCCTCAGAAGATACCACTATAAAAATCTGGGATATTCCTGATGGTGGTTTAACACAAAATCTTGAGAAAGCACTTCTGGAATTAAAGGGCCCCCATCAGAGAAAAGTTGGCTTTGTGATGTGGCATCCTGTAGCTAGCAATGTACTTTTAAGTGCAAGTCATGATCCTTTGATTGCAATTTGGAACCTTGAATCGGGAGAATGTGTTATTGAAATCACTTGTCATACAGAAATAATTCAGTGTATTTCATGGAACAGAATTGGAAGTAAACTAGCAACTACAAGCAAAGATTTGAAAGTCCGAATCATCGATGCTCGTTCAGGAAATGTATTAGCAGTAAGTAGCAATGATATTTATTAAATAAATATATTATTCAAGATTTAGACTGTGGTTACAGCTGACTGGCTTTTTCATCAACACAGACTTTGTTTATACTTTCATTAAACATGGGCCGTGAAATTTTGAAGGGGGGAAAGAGGTGGTGCTCCCTCCCTCCCTCCTCCCAATAATTTGGTTTGTAGGCCAGGCTCCCATTATATGTTAATAATGAACTTATGAACTTTCATCATACACTGCTTCATAATTTTTTGCTTCCACCGCCCATGTTAAACTTTTAATTTTTTAACTTAACAACAAAAGATGTGTGAATATCTAATCCCTAGCTCAGTCATCCAGTCATTTGGTGATTAAAGTGATAAATATGTAAATTATAAACCATATTGAAAATAGAGAATACTTACTGACACTAGTTTAAGTACTGTTAGTTAGTTTTCTCATTTATTGATTAATTTGGTTTGTTTACAAATATTGTGACAAAAACTAATACTTATAAATTAATACATCAAATTTTGAATCTCAATTCTACAGCACTTTTCATTTGAAAATCATAGGTGAGTAAAAAACAGCTCATCTGAAAGTCTTAAAGCAAGCAGGGAGGAGGCACCATCTTTACAACTCTAAGAAGGACAGACTTTTTACTTGAAAACACACACATAAACACAAATACAGTATACATGTCTTTGAAACCCTAAAGGTTAATGTCCTTAAAAGTGCAAAAGTCTAACTATTTGTACTGTAGATGGTAGAGAAAATGTATTGCCTTCTCTTGGAATATTTAAGACCTCAAGTGTTGATCCACCAAGTAATCAAACCTAGCTAGGCTTACCAAACAGCAGTGAATATTGCCAATAAACAAATTTTTACATAAAATTGGAATTAACGATTTGGCACTTTGCAAATTTGCAAAGAAACTATAGCACTCATATGTCAATGTAGAACTAATATGTGAAAAATATGTAAGATATTTAGTATAGTTTACTTAATAAGATTTGCTTTCAAAGATACTCGAAATTCATGGAGAAGTCTTTCAGTTTCACATCCAGTAAATAGTTACAAGCCTGTTATATTAATTAAATATTTTAATTACCTCTGTCAAGGAGGTTTTGTTTTTACCAGGTTTGTTTGTTTGTTTGTTTGTTTGTTAGCAACATACCGTATGTACTTGTGTACAAGTCGAGTTTTTGGATGTGAAAATGGGCTCAAAAAATCAACCTCGACATATATTTGGGAGAACACAAGACATACCTTCAAAATCACCAAAAACTGCCAAATTCACTGCAACAAGCCAAGTTACAGAGTTAAGTAAATATTTTGGATGAGCAGTTTGTGAATGGGTTAAGGAGTCGTGGCAGGATCTTTCTAAGGAACTGGTGGAATGTGAAATGTCAAACACCCTGGATGGAACTGAAGATGATTTAGTGTGGGAAGAGGAGGAAGACTTACTGTATCTCAGGTAGAAGAGGAACCTGATTGCGATGTTTATGACGATATAATTACTCCCGAACAGTGGCAGGAACTCTTGGTGAAAGCAGTGATGAAGAAGAACTCCATGGCTTTCAAAGAAAAAAACAAACAGTTCCTTTAGGAGCCACCAAATATAAGAAAAGAAGTGAACAGTATGAATTTTTTTACAAATATCAGGGCTATTTATTTGTTTTCAAAATTTATTCCTTTAACTGTATCCTTGAATTCCAGATTGTCTGTTTATTTTATTTAACTGATAAAACTAAAAAAACAAACTTTTCCTAAAAAAAGTTGTATTTTTGGCTTCAAAAATAGTGTTCAACTTGTACATGCATTCGACTTATACACAAGTATATACGGTAACTCAAAAAATTATGGATGGATTTTGATGAAAGTTTCAGATGTTGCCAAAAAATGGGATAGGGAAGAATTGATTAAATTTTGAGGGTGATCTGGAATAAATCCTGGATTCTGGATCACTATGATTTTTTCAGCACACAAGAATACAAGCACACTCAGTGCATTTACATATAGTACAAGCACACTCAGCGTCATTTAAAATTGTATGACAACAATTGTAGTTTTTACTTGTATTAAGACTTGTGCTGTGCATGCAATTTCCAGTGTTAGAAACTTTTTCTACTTATATCAAGACTTATGCTGCAAATACAAATTCCAGTACAGTATTAGAAATTGTTTTCTTGAATTCTTGTGTTTACAAGGACTGTTAAGTTGTATGGGGATCACAATAAAAATTATGCTTGGCAGAAGTCTGCGCTCTCTTGAGTGCTTTTCTAATTATTTAATATGTTACTCATCATGTTACTGTTTTATTTTTTGTGCAGGAAAAACAAGGACATCAAAGTGCTAAACCACAACAGGTTCAATTTTGTGACAAGCACAATTGTGTGTTCACAACTGGTTTTTCTAAGATGAGTGAGCGGCAGTTTGCAGTTTGGGATGATGTAAGATTTTTTATGTTTATTGACACATTGGCCATTTTCACACTAGAAGATGAACATGTTGTCTGGATGGACAAATTGTCTGAGACGAATAAATGGAATTTAGTAGTGTGAAAACAGGATGTACAGATTTTCAGATGAACAAAACGTCTAAACTTGTGCATCTGTTTATCCATCTATACAGACTAACAAGTTGACCAAAAATCATCCTAAATATACACTAGATGAATAAAGACAAACAAATATTGCATTTAATGGCCACTGGGGACCTGGAATTAGCAAAAAAGTGGTGAATTCTGGAAGATTTGACTACAACTTTTTCTAATTGGTTGTCTCCAATTTATATTAAATGTACAAGTTGTCAGCCAATTTGTCTGTCTAGATGACTTGCTACCAATATCATCAGTTACAGTATGCTTCACTGGTCTGGTCACCTTTCCGACTAATGAAATGATGCTGTACTTGAGCGTGTACAAAGACTTATACTAAATTCATTTTGAAAACTAACTTATGTTATCCTGAAAGAATTGCTAAACTAAAATTTTTACCTTTACAATATAGAAGAGATATACTAGATCTTAGTTTTTTCTTTAAAATAATGTCTAAAAGGATATTTAGATTTTAAGATTATACTGTTTGCTAGAGCATGGCATAAGTGATTTTTGACATTGTACATAAGATTGGCAATATTTTGAATCCTTAAATATTTTTAGAATACACAACCTTGAAACTGAGGGTGGGAGCTAAATAATATTTTTGTATGTATTTACAGTTTGAAAGTATTGCTATAAAGTTAATATTTTTACTGGAGTTTTTTATAGTTATTGTTTGACAGTTCCTTCATCTACTTTCCATTCAGAAAACATTAGAGAACAAAGCAATGGTGAACATTGACACTTCAAATGGAGTTCTTTTCATCTACTATGATCCTGACACATCAATGATCTTTTTGGCTGGAAAGGTAAGAGCCGTAATGTTTTAAAACTGAAACTATTAATTGCTTAGTGAAATAGAAAAAATTTCCTCAAGGTTTTACTTTCTAAAATTTTAATGCTGCTTGCAAGCAGCTATTTATTTTTTTAACATATTTGTGTGATGAAAGAAATGGCTTACAAAACACAAGGAAATACAAAACCCAGTCGTAGGCTATGTGTAGCTACAGCAATAAAATAAGTAGGTCTTGTTCAATGATTGAAGTCAATATACGTTTTGTACCTACAGTATTCCACGAAGTCATTTTATATTCTAATGGGGACAAGAGTCTAAATGTGCTAGTTGCATGGGGTATTGTTCTTTTGTTAGTGATGCCAGTGCACGCATCAACTATGGTATCATATTACCTGTGTTATCCTTGGTTTTCATGTCACATCACATACTGCTCATGTTAGAAATTTATCAAAAAAAATTTTAATAAAGCTTATAAGATGGTGTTTATGTTAAATGTAAACTTTTGGCTCTAACCGACAGAAAGTATAACTCTAAATCTCATAATAGAACTCAAACAACAACAAAAGGCGAACCTCCCTCGACCCAGGCTACTAC
>JAOTRI020137466.1:0-10961 GCA_028564885.2 Zoanthus sanctaehelenae
AAATCTCGGCAAAGTGCCGGGATCGAACTTGGGACCTTGTGGTTGGAAAGCAGAGATCTTACCAACTGCGCCAACCAGTCTGCCCAGTCAATTAAATTACATTGACTGTGTCCTAAAATGCCTCAATCCCATGTTCTCCCCAGACTTAATCTGCGTGTCTGCCATATTAATGAATTCGGTCTATCTCGTACCATTATTGGACGAGAGGACAATCACGTGCACGATAAAATGTTTCCCCGTTTCCCGGCAACTAAGCGTTTGTTTGGGACCAGTAAATATCGAAACCGGAAGTGAATTGCAATTTAGTGTGACTTCAAAGGTTAACAAAACACAGGTTTGAAAACCGCTTACTGACCTTAATATCGGGGAAGCAGGTAGTTTCGTGGTCCCTCGACGGTCATGTTTCGCTTGGGACCAGTAAATATTGAAACCGGAAGTGAATTGCAATTTAGTGTGATTTCAAAGGTTAACAAAACACAGGTTTGAAAACCTCTTGCTGTCCTTAATCTAGGGAAAGCAGCAAGTTTTGCGGTCCCTCGACGGTCATGTTTCGCTTGGGAAATGCTAAATAGCGAAACAGGAACTATTTTTACGGAAACTGGGGGGCTGGGGACAACACCTGGCCTAAACTGTGGCCTAAAGTTTTACGTCAAATACTATAGAAACATAAACGAGCATATGAACAAACCTTGTCAACCAAAATATGTGACATTATTGATCTTGACGATAGAAAATCGCTCATAATGTTTGTATAAACATAAACTACTGAACAAACTTTCCAAAGGGGTTTAAAACTGCTGTTTTTCGCAAAAAAGCACAATCTTGAGGGTTTTAACAAACTACATTTATAAGAAATTATAATCATGGGATAAATAATTAACCCTGGTCTAGTGCTTACTGGGTTTTGAAAAACTGGGTCCTGATGTTTAGTAGGAAACAAGGTCATGGATTAAACATTTAACCTTGGGTTAGTGCTAATCGGCTATCGAACAACTGGGTCCTGATATATAGTAGGAAAGAAGACTATGGTATAAACATTTCACCCTAGGTTAGCGTTTATCGGTTTTTGAACAAGACCCTGATGCATAGTAGGAAACAAGGTCATGGACTAAACATTTAACCCTGGGTTAGTGCTAATCGGCTTTCGAATAACCGAGCCCTAGTGCACTTCACTGCACTGCTCAACCAATCAAAATCAAGTAATATTTGTGTGCGTGTTTTTAATTGCATTATAATCAAACTTTTATTGTTAAATACCAAAACATCCACCAACTGGGAAATAATGCCACACAAGCAATAGAGTAAGTCCACGTTCCTAGTAGATGTTTGTATCTAATGGCAGATAAAAGTGAACGATACAATGTGTTAAGAGAAGTGGTAAATAACAACGACAACGATAGCGCGTCGTCTGTCGACATAATAACCGCTAGGTAGCCTATAATGACAAGGAAGAGAATGGCTAAGGGCGAAACCATCAGTAAAACCAGAGCTTGAACACATCGACGGAGCCTGAAAACATAAAAAAAAAACAACAACAGATGAACTTAAGTGTACAATCAAAAGTAAGATTATTCGGTTTGTACACATTTAAAAACCATTGGTTTAAATGACAAAAGAAAAGGCAGTTATTCTCTTTTAAATGTGCTTCACCAAAGCCTTTTAGTTCAAGAAATTACTCGTCATACTAATCTTGAACCCTTTCATTCCCAATCAGTTATCAATACTCAACTTCTTCTTACATAACAATTACGAAACAAGATATTTGGCAGTGAGAAAATGAAAATTGGTCAAATATAGTAAACAACTGAAGATTAAAAGTGAAATTCTCGCAAACCTGTTCAATGAAAAGTATGGGCTCAACTTGGGAGAACTTAATAATTGAACTGGGACTGAACGGGTTAAATCACCTCTGAAGCTCGCTGGTCACCTTTTACGCATCACCTTCTTCTTCAGATCACGTTTAATGTTCGCGGATCACGTTTTAACACTATAAGGTGGTCATCGATTGACAATTAAACTTCGTAATAATTGTACAGGTCTAGCTCGATAGAGCGAGGACACTTTTAAAATTAATTGGAGTAAACAAAATATGGCATCCTATTGTACTTCTTGTTAACCAATCAGTGGCGTAGTCAGGAACCAAATGTTTTGTGGGCCAATTAAGTGAATTCGTTAGCATACCTCCCCGTCCTCCTCCCGGCAGGGAAATTTGCAAAAATACTACCTCTCAAGTTGTATTTTTAGGAGTTTGAGAGTGTACTATTGCATTTTATAGACCTGTATCTAGAAATAATTCAAACTACCATTAGTCTAACAATTTTTTTATTTTGTAGCTAATTAAAAACATATTGCTAAATCTTTTACAAGCCTAGTGGCCCAAGGAGCAGGCGCTTATCTCCAGTTTCTGTAGTGTTAAGATTACAACTGGTATCTATAATGCTAGCTAAATCCTTTACAAGCCAAGTGGCCCATGGAGCCGGTGCTTATCTCCGGTTTCTGTAGTGTTAAGATTACTACTGGTATCTATAATGCTAGCTAAATCCTTTTCCTTGTCCAGTGGTGCATGAAGCTCGCGCTTATCTCTGATTTCTTCTTAATAATACCTAGCTACATTTAAAAGCATCAGGTCTTCACACGGGTAACACATTCATGATAAAAAAGAACCTTACGCAAGGGGAGGCAAAACGTGAATGTAGTTTAATTTTTTTTTTGTATTAAAACAAAGATGTCTTATATGTGTTTGAAAACAACAGTTCAGAGTTTAGTTACCTCCTCCATTCCAATCATTCCATCGTAGTTCTCATCGTACTTCTCCAGAATATTCTCCCTAAAGTTTGCTAATTGGCTCGGAGAGATATCCTGAAAAGATTATCACATAACCTCAACATTTTCGCCCCATATAAGGTAATTTGGAATCCAGAATCCAGGAAAGTTTAGCCTGTGTAATCCGGAAGCCAGGTACTTGAATTCCGGATGCCAGGGTCCAAAAGTTAAGTGGCTGGATTCCGGATTTCACGGTCCAAAAGTGCCTGGATTCTGAATTCCACCGTCCGAAAGTGGCTGGATTCCGGATTCTACGGTCCAAAAGTGGATGATCTCAGTATTCAAATAACCGATGAAAAATTCCGAACCTAAGTATACTTTTTAATCAAAAAATGTTAGGAATTCAAATTTTGACCGAGCGTAGGGCTAGTGGACTGGTACCTGTGACGTAACAGTAGGCCGACGTCCTTCGCTGCCCTTCGTATTTTACAATTAAAAACGTGACAAACAAATTACTTAAAATTGAAATTCTCTATTTTTCGCAGTGTTTTAAACTGTAGAATAGAAAATTTTGTGATGATAGTATTGAACCGGAAGCCACACAAGTACCTTCTCTACGTCGTTACCCAGGACCTCATAATGGAAACAATGCTCGGTCAAAAATGACAGCTGTCCCAAAATTTTTTTAATTTGCACGTTTCTAAACTCAAAAAAAACCTGACAAGAACCGAGAAAAACTTTTTAATTTTCTAAATTTAGTATCAGTGAAGGCTTCTACTTTTCATCTAAATGATAAAAAAATAAGCGATACAGGGACTTTAAAAATTTCTCTTGCTTCCAGAATATGTTTCATCAAGCAGAATGACTATTATCATATAATTATTCATAAAATAGTTATATTTCTCCCTTTCGAAAATAACTGAAAATAACACGTTACCATGGTTACACCTTGAGTGTGCTTTACGGCAGCTTTGCGATTCATTCAACATGGCTGCAAATTATTTTATGGATAATTATACGATATACAGAATATTACATGGTCGCTTGGAGATACGGATTTTATCTTCTCGTATTGAAAATATCAACACTCGAAGATAAAATCCGTATCTCCGCGCGCCTATGTAATATCCTCCATTTGTTCTGTGGACTTATGTAAAACTTAGCGCAGTTCACGGTTACAGCACAAGTGTACATAGTTAATTATTCATACATTGTCAACGCTCATTGTTCACTGGTTGTTGAGTCCGCGGCAATTTTTTCAAGTGTTTGGAACCTATTAAATATTCTTAATTATTTTAAAGAAGATAGCGTATTTCTTCCTGTTAACTGGACAATTTACTACATAACTGAAATGAAGTTAACATGTTCTTGGAAAATAATTAACAGTTTCTCTGAGTGTCATAATCATCAGTCAAAAAGGAAAAAAAGAAAGCTTCGTTTGGAAAATAACAAATATATTGAGTAAGCTACGAACTTAAGCTATTTGAAATGATCTTACTCCAGTTCGAAGCATCAACGTTGTAAAATCATATAGTTATCCTTTTTATAAATCTGTGACATAAAAATCAGCCGTGTTTGAAAACTTTGTTTTGAATAAATGAATGTTCATTAAATTTTTTTCTTTTGAAATAAAGCATTCGATTTAAGACTATGCTAAACAACAATTTTGTAAATTTGCCATGATGGCGTTATAAGGAAAATTGTGCTTCTTTCATTTGCCCTTTATCTTTATGATAAAATACATTAAGCTTCAATGTTTGTTTTTAAAAGAAGGCTCAAAGTATGTATATCCCCTTAGAGCTTCAATATTCATTATACAAGTACTTGCGTTGCCATTGGGGATTAGAATTAAGTAATGGGTTCTGTGAATTGTGATTGTAAAAATTCCGTGTAAAATTTGTCGTTGCCAATAATCTTCTCGACTGTTTGCAGATTCTATGGATAATTTTGTGCTGTACAAAAAGGTTTTCTGCCATTCCTCAACCTCGGGTATGTTCTTAACATGATCTCAGTTAAATATCTACCGTGTTCACCTGACATTCTTCTAAAAATACAAAATATGTGTTATGCGATTTCTGAGCATTACTACAATCATAGAGATAACCAGTTTAATCAAAAAGAAATTTGTTCAGCCATACAATCCTGTTTTCAAATTAAAAATGGTTTCATCACCGCATTGGTACGTTGCTTCTTGGTTAGAATGAAATGTTTTAACTCTGGATATGTTGTTAATTAACAGCTGACATTTTCTCTTGAATTATGCAAATTTTTCTAGTTTGCCAAAAATTAAGGTTTGGCTCTATGTTCGTTTTGTTCAGAATCTTTATTTATGTTATTATGATTGGTCACCGTTTATAATTAAAATATAGATATATTTGTTTTTTTTTTCAATTCAAAACATGTATTTTTTTTTACTTTTTGTTTTATTTTGTTATCGTCGGTGCCTTAAAACTGGTCAGTTTTAGACTATTTTATTCTAACAATAGATTTTGTTTGCGAATAAAGCGAAAATTCAACACTTTGAAAAAGTCTTGAGTTCGTAAACAAGGAGTGGCTCGCACTATAAGAGCAAGATATTAAGATGGTTTTGCGTCTTGGTGCCATGCGGAGCTAGTTT
Source organism: Zoanthus sanctaehelenae (assembly GCA_028564885.2). Lineage (NCBI taxonomy): Eukaryota > Metazoa > Cnidaria > Anthozoa > Zoantharia > Zoanthidae > Zoanthus > Zoanthus sanctaehelenae. Next base: position 5,381 of record JAOTRI020137466.1, read on the forward strand.
AATTTGTAATATTTTGGACCAAAGATCTTTTTAAAAGGTGTGTACGTTTAAAATCAGCGGGTTACAAGTCTATCTTGTAAACGTAAATCGGTTTTTTAACTGTAAACAGCACAATTTTGCGTTAGATCTGCATGCATGCAGTTTTTTAAGACTGAAAAAATTAGATATTTTTAATCACTAAGAGTGCAGTTTGAAGACTTTTTTACCCAGTAAAAATTTTTATCCGTTTGAAAATAACACATTAAATCAATAAATTAGAAGAAAGATAAAAGTTACATGACCGCCTAGTTACGGAAGTTCAGTTTTTGTTAAACATCGCATTCATTTTGAAGCATTTAACCCATATCGCTCTTAGTTCAGTTTCTATTTTTTCAAAGTATAGAGCATTATAAACTAGTCATGATTGCGAAAATATTGGATTCCTAAAAAACAATGTTAAAACAAAATGAAATCATTCTTAATGAGCCTAGTTTAACTTAATGAGAAACAATCCAGGACATTTTTTTTGTTTTTTTTCTAAAGTATCTAACGTCTGTCCTCTTTTTTTGTTGTGAGCGCACGAACCATGATTCTATCTGAATATTTAATATAGAGTATTTTGGCTGAATCTGAACAATCGCTGTCTTAAAACCTAGACGAGCGTGTTAGCAACTCGTATAAATGCAATTGCCATTGACAGGACGCAATATATAACATAACCGCAGAACTCAAATCACTATGTGTTCTAATTATAGCTTGCTCCAGCGGCGAGGTTTTATTTAATATATATTTTAAACAGCGGTCTGATACGGTTCACTTAAAACTGAAAATATATACAGTATTTGTTTTGCTTCAGGGAAAACGTAAACCACCTCTACCTTGTAACCAAGTTCTGCTAATAAGTCCACAAGAAACCTGTCCAACTCTGATTTTTCGATTTGACCATTGCCTGCAAAATAATATCAAAATATAACACATCGAGCTGGTGAAATAAAGGCAAATGTCGATTTACAAACTAGAGATCACTAGAGATTAAATATTTCGTTTTTATTGAGATTCTTTTCAACCTTACCGTCGGTGTCATACTTTTTGAATAGAGCTACAAACTCTACCGTACTGATCCTCTTTCGTTTACACTGCAGCTCTTTTTCGAGATCCTCCCAGTTGTCCATTATCAATCGCTCGACTACTCGTTAGAAAGTAAAAAGCATATGTTGACCCAATTGCTTTTGTATTATTGAAATGTGCGACTGCGCAGTCGCTATGGTCACGGTGCAGCGATAAGAATATCATTTATTCATTGCGCTGCCTCAACAACAGGTGCAAATGCCGAATAACGAATCTTTTTTCTAATTCTGAATTTGCATATGATGGATCAAAAGACTGTGAAATGAAGTCTTGTTTTACTTCTCGAAGGAAATGAAGCCGACGCGACAAAGATGAAACATTTTCACTCAATTAGCAAATTTGAGATTTGCCTTTCGTCGTCAATAAAGAACCGATAGACAATCTGTCTGTTTTTTTTTCTTTTTATAAATTTTAAAGTTTTCGCTTATAGATTTTGAACTTAGCGAGGTATAAAATTGTAGTTACCTAACGACGGATAACTGCCTTTTTTTAAAATCAAAATTTTAGCGGAAACGTCAAATGTGCTCAAAATAGTTAATAAAATAATCAACACGCCATCATGTACTGACCCGTATCTCTGTATGCTATAATTAATGGATACAAATCATTTATTTAACATGATTAAAAATGTCTGGTTTGACAGCAATTGCGTTTAAAATAAACCCCAAAACACGATGAAAGACTTTTTATCTCCGTTTTTCTTGATGAAGCGATACTGACAGAGAAGGACTTTGGGAATTAAAATTGGTAACCAAAAATGCGGAACGTTTGAGGTGGTTTAGGATCTCAAAGTGTTGCTCTGAGTTTTCAATCAAATTACAAATGATTTTCTTTTCTTAAATATAAACAGCGCTGGAATCGGTAACCATTTTAAAGCCACACGATGAAATTAGTTCTTACGTCGCCAGGGGGTTCCATTATCCGCATTACAACTGGCCATGTGATTTTCACGACCTCAGCAGCACAAAACAAGAATTACATACTTCGGTCAGCGGTGTGACGCCCGATGATCATCACTTATAGCGACTGATCGATCTTAGAAAAATCTATTTGTGTTCAAGAATTGTTTAATTGATTGCAAATGTACTTTTAAAATGTCTTTAATTGACATCTTTCAGTTTATCCAAAAGCTTCGGCTTTGAAGTAAGCTGTGTATTTTGCTCTCATAAATAACCAGTGAAGAGTCAATTAAGTCACTATATATCAAGCTTGTCTGCCGACTAAAACAACTTCAAAACAAAATTACAGTAAAAATATATAATTCAAAGATCTTTCTGCGAGTATTTATGGATTTTTAAGTGTGTATACATGCGATTTAAAAATTTAATAAATATCTGAACATACCAATATTTAACATTGTAACCGAAAATACTGCTGGGATATGAATAGCAACTTAATTATTTTGAACCAACCACTAAACCAACAAACATTCGCATCTGACCACCTAACCACTAAATTTTCTCCGTAAGACTAAGAAGTTTTATTACATCTAGTGATACAAAATATAGATAGTAGAATTTGCTTTCTCGCTTCTTCAAAAGAAAATGACAGTGAGCTTCGATTTCACTCCTTATAAAGTTTGCGAGGGTGATTTGATTAAACTGTCGCTCTAAATGACCTCTTTTACACAAAAATGCAAATGTTGCTTAGCTGAATGCGCCCAAATGCTACAAATTGTGGCTCAAATGTTTTTATATTAATGTTCAAAGTATATAATTGTGACTATAAGTTCAATTGTTTTACATTTTGTGTTCAAGAAAGACATCACGTTGAATTTGTTTGCAATCAAAATATAATTTACTTACATTCTCGGTCTCAATCGTCTCCGTCAGACGCACCGAGTATTATGTATCTAAAGGCTAAAGGTGGTATTATACGCACTATTTATTGTGAGAAACCATTTGATGTGAATCCGCCGAGTGAGGCTCAAATTTCGCAAATTTAAATATTCTTTAACCCTTTAAGCCCTAAGAGTGATCAGCATCAAATTTCTCCTTGTAATACTAATGCCTTATCAATCAAAAAGGTCACGAGAATTAAGAACATGATCACACAAGATGAGTTCTCTTGACATCCAAACAAATTCTCCCCACTACTGCTATAAGAAATGTATAGGACTAGAATTGAGACTTTAAATTTTGATGTTAGGGCTTGAAGGGTTAAGAATCATAAGGTCCGGTACTGACACTGGATTCAAAACCATGCACCTGAGGACCCATTTTGAAACTTATTTAATAATTTAAGAGCTGTTTAAGAATTTTAAAAGGCGGTTCAAAATGTCAAAATCTTTAAGAATCGTGTTGCTTGGGGAAAAAGTATGATTCTTCAGTAAGAGCGTACGATAGTTTCTCGTCTAGACTATCAGTTCTCTTTATCGTTTAGACTTATCATCTATACTAAAAATACTTTTCTTTTCAGATCCATATGCATTCAGTTCTTGGAAATTGTTTGTTTGATCTTTTTGAAGTATATTCTAATGTTGCTAGGTTCTGCAAATTACACGTTTTTTTACAAGAACCTTGCAGTACTGACAAGTTTTCCTAGGCTCGCTGTTCTTAGTTTTAGGGTGATTTCAGCCTAAAATTGTTCTTAATTTCATTCTTATTTCTAGCAGCTCAAATTGAAACAAATAACATAATAGAAACATTCAGGGCTTTGCAAACGATGCGCTTCGTATGTAAGAACAAAATAAATGTGAGACTTCTTGTGTTTTAGATTGTGTAAGTTAATTTATTCATACCTTTCAGAGCCCCAGCCTGAGATTCTTCTTGAATTGTCCTTAAATTTTTGCCAATATGAGCCTCTTTTTGTTCTTATAGAGTTGTTCTTGTTTTAAAAAAATGTGTAACTTATAGACAGGCATCGTGAACTTTGAGCGTTGTTATAACGATCGAACTTGTTACAAACAACTTTGATAACCTTAGTATTATGATCAACGATATTGTATTACTTTATAGGTAACTTTTAGTCTTAGATACTCTCTTGATTATAAGAACATACTTTATAAGGATATCAGTTGAGGCTGAAATTTTTGGAGGCTCAAATTTAACTTGTTCATAATTAATATTTTGCATGTTTAAAAAAAACATTACTGACGGATTACATGTATTGCATTTGTACTCTGATCCCAAATGCAAAACTACGTGCAGATTTATTACCTTTGACTGAACTCTTAGATACCACAGTTATTTTAAAAATGAAAATTCTGTGTCACCGATGTTCCGCGAAACTAGTCTGAATATTTGTAAAAACAGTTTCAGCCTGTAAAATTGGCCAAAAATCAAGAATATGGTCCGACCTCGATACCAAACGCAATATTCTTATAAAAATATAATGTTCTCTCTTTTTCTAACTATAAGATCTATCCAATATGTATAGTGCCATACATCAATTACCATGCAGTTTCAAGAAATATATAGTAAAATCAATTTTCCTACAAACGTTTTCAAGTAACTATATAGAAATCTTCGTTTCTGATTCAAGAAGCACTCATAGAGCTGAACTTGTCTCATTTGTTATTTTATACATGTACAAACTAAACTAATTTGTTATTTTTCTTTGCGGAAATAATAAGTTTAAAAGGTTCCAAAGTCTATTTTAAAAATTAATATTCTTAAAGAAACTAAACCTTCACACAGTAATGAACTTTGATCTCACGCCGTTAGTCAGGAAATCTACTTTTTGGGTGAAATTTGTGTTTTATATTAAGTTCAAGAAATGTTTACATGAAAGAACTCCATGTCAATGAACTGAAGGCTGAAGCAAACACGTATTTCAGTCCAAAACTAATTTAACTATTTAATTTGTGTGCCTTTGTGATTTGAGAAACGTGCCAAATTTTGACTTCACTACACAATCGGATACTTCATATTTAACTGTAACTCTACCACATCACAACCATGTAGATACTTGGGCATGTAGGACAGCAAACGCCATAAGCCGGTTTATTTTATTTTCTTTTTGGGTGCATATTACCTTAGTTTCACAAAAAATTATATTTACACCTTCAATAGTTCTGATTTACTAAGCAAATTGAGAAATCAATTTTGGTCACCTGCCGGATACGAAAACCCAAAACCCTATGGGAATGAGGGAACGTAGTCTCCAAACCCTATGCAGGTGCCACTCCCCTTTGGAGATTTAGAGGGCCGCGAAACAAAATTAATAGGCAGAGAGAGCTAAACCTAGGCTGATTCAAATTCCTAACTGTTCCTTACTTATACGGCTAATTACCCATAATCCCAACGTATTAACCGGACCCAGTCCTCTGGTCCGTGCAGGCAAAATATCTACTTTGCCAATTTCACTGGCTTCAACTGTCAGAAATATCAATTTTCCCTGTAAAGCTTTGAAATTCACTTGCCCGTCGTTAGAGAATGCAGCAATAATAATAATAATAATTGCGTTCGACGAAGGAGAACGCATACTAATCTCGATGTTACTTGCGGGCTCAAAAGCTAGAATCTATTCGGGT
>JAOTRI020137477.1:0-21290 GCA_028564885.2 Zoanthus sanctaehelenae
CGCCACACAAACTAAAAACACAATCCCTGGGTACTACACAACGTGGGATGTTTCCATGGCAATGCCTAATATGGATTTGAGAAAGCTAATTGATTGTTTTGATACAAAAAACTCGAAAAACCTCCTGCAAACGAAAGGGTTAAGATTAATCTACATAGTATGTAGACTAATTATTTACTATAGCTGTTTTACCCAGAAATTGGAAAAAAAACAATAACAAACTGCAAAACTATGACTGCCGTGAGAAAATTTGCAAAAAGCGCCTTGGTATTGTAGCAAAAAAGGTACTAAAGTGCATGTCCAAACATAATGTCTCCCAAAAACATATTGTAATTTACAAAGCGGTTGGAAAACTCAGAAACTGGGACCGCTGTAATTTGCCAAGATGTTGCGGGTCACTTGCCCATATTATGTTGTTTTGTTTATGTGACGTGATTTTTTTTTAACTTTTTTAATTTGTTTTATGTATGTTGTAAGTTTTTTTGGGCGAAGCTAATAAAATAAAATATAAATAAAATGAACTATTTATTACCCTTTGTAAAGTTGAAAATCATCAATAATAAACTTGGCAATGCTGCAGAACTTAATAAAAAATAACATGTGAAAATCATAAATATCAATTATTCATGAAAGGAAATTTCTATGATGCACCATCTTTTTTTCCAGAACGACGTGACAATAAAACAAAGACGCTGATCAAAACGCCGATTTCTCGCTAAATAATAATTATTGCGTTGGGCGTTAGGAGAACACATTCTAAACTGAACGCGAGAAGCCCGGGCACAAGCGTTAGCAGAAAGAATCTCCATTTTTGGTTGGTTCAAGTACCGGATATACGTCATAGACTTCGACGACAAGATGCGCGCGCACTTTTTTCTTCCACGTGCAGTTCGTCCGCGTAATATAATTCTCATCAACTCGGTAAAACTATTTTGGAAGCGCGTCATATCATTCAACTCGGTAAGTTTAAACTCAAACTATTTTGGAAGAGACAATATCTTTTGAAAATTTCGTAGGTCTAATACAACGAATCCTGATTAAAAACTTGTTTACTGCTGCACCAATCTTAATTCACATGACCGACCCATGATCAAAATTCGAACGCACTTACTTATCGCTGATTATTCCTAGTATTAGTTTATTAAAATGTATTATAAAAGTTTAATATTCTAATAAATTAAAAAATGGTAATAACTGGTCAGAAACGTTTTTCGCCGGTCATCTTGACCGCCGTATCTCCACCCGTTATTTCGAGCTCTGGGAAACTGATCTAAAGAAATTTCCTTCAAGACAAAAGTCATAGCAATGATATACCAGTGACGGGCAACTGATCTAAAGAAATTCTGTCCAAGACAAAATGAAGATTTGTGAGAAAGGAAGACGTGCAGTAACTAAGTAATTGAACACGAAGTGTGACGAAACTTATGTCTTAGTAGTTAAGTTTGAGCCAACACGTTCTCTTGAGAGTTCGTGAACTATAAAAATGCAGTAATTGACGTAAAACTTAAAAACTTCGTGTTCTAAAGCAAAACATTCAAATGAAATCGCAAAACAGATGCCAAGCGACTTCTACAATCCGACATTTTGTTTTTGGGGCAATATTGTTTTCGGAATCAATAAAATTTTTCCAACTGGTCAAACCAGTGTCTGTTTATGGTGCTTTAGAATCAGTGACATTCCGTTTTAGAAATGAGGCAGCTTAGGTAGTACGTGGGGCAACTTGGGTGGGGTGACTTTGGTGGGGTGACTTTGGTGGGGTGACTTTAGTGGGGTGACTTCGGTGGGGTGACTTCGGTTGGGCAACTTCGGTGGGGTGACTTCGGTTTAAAGCCATCTATAAACATCTACAATTATCAAAATTATCTTATAAAATGCCTATGATTTATTGATTTCTTTAAAATCATAAGAAAATATGTTCTCCTTTTTACCTGGTTTATCAGGTGTCTTTAGAAAGTGCATCCCCGTAAATATCCGTCCATCGGGAAATCTGGGATCAGCTGGCAGCCTTGAATCCATGTACGTACAAAACACATGCATCACAAGCTATAAAGACATGATCATTGAAAACAAGTTTGTAAGAGGAAAACTATTAACATAAAAACGCCTCTCGGCGCTTTTTGGCCATAAATTACGAATCAATTTGGCAATTTTGCATTTTTTAGACTTATCATCCATTCTTTCATATTTTTTCAAATTCAATTTTGTTTTGTATTTAGCTTTTTAATCTCAAATTAAACGTTTCAGTAACTTTTAGCCATTCGATCTAGCTTTTAATGTGATGAAAATGTTATACTTAAAAAGGTTATTGAAGGGAAAGGGGCAACACATTTTCCCCTAGTTTATTCTCACACTGCAAAATATCTAATCATGTGCAAATCATCAGAGAAATTCCAAGTCAACTATTTAGGCAGTGACAATTTAATCTTTATTCAAAACAACAATGAAGGCATTCTTGACCGCTCTTTGTCCATCAGCTGGTTGTACCAAGCTATCATTGCAGCAATACCACCGACTGCTTTTCAAGTTAAAAGCGGATGCAGATATCTTTGTGCTGGGCTACACGTTCTCAATATCACAGTCAAAATCAATCCTGGGGGCTAGGGAGAAGGAGAGGGGAATGGGGAGGGTGAAAATTTAAAATTGAATTTTGGCGGTGATGATGACGATACAAATGATGGAGATGACGATACAAAAGATGGAGATGACGATGAAGAGCAGGAGGTGGAGGAAGTAGAGAAGTTGGAGGAGGTGGAGAACAAGGAGGAGGAGGAGAAGGAGGAGAAGAAAGAGGAAGATGAGAAATGGTAAAACGAAGGAGGAAGAAGAGGAGGATGAGGAAGAAGAGGAAGAAGAGGAGGATGAGGAAGAAGAGGAGATGAGGGAGGGGGCAAGAAGGAAAATGAAATCACATGATTTTGATGAAGTACGAGTAAGAATAGAAGGAGGAAGATGAGGAGGTGGAGGAAAAAGCAAGATTAGAAAAAATCATTGTTGTACTTATTTGTTTCAAGAGATTTATAACACCACAAGTTGTCTGAGCATCATTTATGCTAATTTTGAGGGCAAAGTTTGGCTATTTAGGCTTATAGCGCCTGAACTATTGGGGCTAGAAGGTTCATATTCAACATGTAGGTAGTCCTTTGAATTATTTAGACATAAGTTCAAGACATTTTAACGGCCTCATTCATATAAAGGAACTCCACAGATTCTCCCAATGGCTCATTCGGAAGTCGGAAAACCCACGACTGCGAAATGGCCCCAGAAACGCTCTTGCCAGTCTTGCCACTTGACACTAATCTGGCATCACCCAAATTGTTATTGTCCGTACTCATTAGTTTAAGGCAACGAATGAGTTCATGAAGAAAACATTTAACCCTGGGTTAGTGCTAATTGGCTTTTGAACAACCAGGCCCTGGACTCTCAATGAAAACAAATCGGACTTTTCAATTAGTTGGAGAATCTTATGTCACGCGTCCCCATATTCTAACAAAACAAAGAAATGTAATTTATGTATAGCTGAAATTTTTTTATTATCTGTAAGCCGAGAACAGCAACTTTAAACAAAAGAACAGAATTAATTGGAAAATGTAGGAACAAAGACAAGTTTCTGTTAAAATATGCGAAATGAGGAATTGATCTTAGTGAACTCTGAATATATTTGTCATTCCATGTAAAGTGACTGACGAGTACAGGTCAAATTATTTAACAAAAATAAATAAGACACTCATGTTTTTTTTGTTTTAAACTATAAGTTATCTATGTAATAAAGCAAGGTTTTTTGACCAATCAGAGTGCTCATTGTCCTATTTATACTTTTAATAACTAACAATTATTCCTCGAGCCCGAATGGGCTACTCGGACACAGAGCCCACGAGGGCGAGAGGAATAATTGTTTTAGTAAAATCCAATTAGTTGGTCAAAAAAATATCGAGAACAAAACATCTTTCGTTAGTTAAAGCTAAACTTAAATTTTACTTTTGCGTCAAAACATTACAAATATGGCCAGATGTACTCATTAGACGAAACTTTGAAATCTTTTCCGTCTTTCTGCTTCACTGCGACAAAAGAAAAAAAAACTTTCAGGCAGACATTTTGCTTTTCTTTTTTCATCTCTTCTATCGGAGTTTCAAACCTTGTTTGGCATGAAAACTATTCTGTAAAGAATAGTTATCTTAGTTTGTCAAAAAGACGATAAAAATAATACTTGCAAAAGGTGTCATATTTACGGTAACGTTTGTCAATAGTTGAAATTTATTTTGTGTATTCCTACCGATAAATATCTTTATTCCATATATAGTTGACTTCTTTGCAGATTTTGGTATAGATTTATGTAATAATGAGCTCAAATACTCATCCGAATCTTCACTCTTCAGCAAAACACGATTCAGCCGCCATTGTTTTGGTTTACTAGGCTGGCATTTTTCGCTACTAGTAGGCCTACTAGTAGCTCAACCAATCAGAACGCAGCATTGATAATAGCCTACAAATTGGATTTTACTAAAACTTTCTATTCAGCCTTTGTTTGGAAATTTTTGTGGGGAAATTGTAAAAGTATATTGGTAGAGTCGAAACTGACCACCTAAAATCTTGCTAGAACTGTCTTACGCCAACTTACGCCCATGTGCGCCTATCCGATATACTAATTGACACTAATTTTAATCGATTTAAGAGCTGCTTTCAGCGAAAGGAATTTTCCAGCGAATTTGCGATATTTTTGGCATCAGTTCGAGTTTAATCCAAATATGACATTTTTTTACCGTAGTTAGATGTACGGAGCATTCATATAGAAACAGCGCTAATCTTGTTAATATATAAAAACCTAAAAGAGTAACAATAGTATTAGTAATATACTTATTACGTGGTAACCTCGTTATTATTTTAAAATTTACTACAAAGCTTTATCTCTGCACTTACAACATGTATATTTTTAACGCATTTCAAAAAAGGTCAATTTTTAATGTAGTTGAAAACTTAATCTCCCCATAAGGAGTCCTTCCAAACTTTCAGAAGAACTTTGTATGGAAACAAAAAACCGATTTATTATTTGATTCCTTTTTTAAACCAAAATGAGTTGTTTTTTATAAAAAACAATTTGATGTGAAAAGCTAGAATTAAGTTTAGATTACATAACGCGTCTTTCAGATTAAGATACTCTGTTTAAGAAACGCTTCTATATTTTAAGTCTGAACCAAGAACTAAACTTATGCCATAAATTCGTTGGTATGTATTTCAAGTGTTTGGAATCTCAACTTGCCAATTGTTTTGATTTTTTTTTGAAAAAGATTACATTATAAAATGATTTGGCTGAGAGATAGTCAGATATATTATTTTATATAAGAACCAGAATTTTTATTATTGCCGAGGTTCGTTGTTCATCAGTTTCTCCGCGGCATCAGCCTCGATTTGTTTCTTTAATTTGTTATTATTTCTCTGAGTAGTTTGAAATAATTTGTTCGCTCTGGCAGTTTTTGCCCAAAGGCTCTAGGGTGCATCTTTTGTTGTTCAACGATCTTACAAAGTTCAGCAAAGTTTCAACTCAAGAAACATTTTCACTTTTCATAGCTTTTTTTAAATTGTTTTTTTTTTCGACCAATCTGAGCGTCATTTTACATATGGAAATTGCTTTTATATAGCACTCTTGTTGTATATATCTTCAAATTTATTACTTCAAATAAATAACATATAGTTGGTATACACTCTCTCTGCATTTCATGAGCAAAACCAGCCTCGTTTAATGGCTGGGGCTAAGTGAGTTAAGATTGATAACTACAAAAGTTCAGTCACAGATTTATTCTTTATTTTTGTTTGCAAAGAGGTGTGGGTTTGTTAACCTCGATTCACTTAAGCTCAAGCAATGAACATGGACATTTGAATACAACTGTGTTAAAAGATTCTGTAAACTATTTCTTTTTCATTTCTATTCATCATGACCTGAAACCTAAACGATTTTTGAAAACTAACTTCCATAAAAAACCAGGCTTAAAATATTTAAAAAAATATTTAGCATCAGATAGCTTTTATAAATCTATATTGGACTGTCTTCAATTCGTAATTAGTTCCAGTTCAACATATTTTTAAACAAAGAGAAAAAAATTCTATAGTATTAATTTTTTGTGTATAATACTTTTAATAGATTTTTTCTGAAGAACGTAAAAACGTGCGTGCTACTTGAGGTTGCCAATGGAGAAGGGCTTTGAATTTACCTAAGAGAATTTATTTCTCGGCATGGTGTTATCAAATGAGCAGATAATTCAATTGACAAGTGCGATTCGACGTTTTTTGCATAAGAGATATGAACAGACAACAATGCTTCTGAACAAAATAGCAAAGAGTTACTGTTCATCAACAGGATACCTGGATTGTGTGCCATTCTACAAAATTTTGGTTTCGGCTGTCCACTAAAATAAAAAATAAGAAAATTAAATAAGATAAATAAGAAATATATAATTTTAAGTAAGAAATTACTGAAATTTATAAATAAGAAAATAGCCAGCGCTGTGCTTATCTCTACAGGTACTGAAACATTCAACACTTTTTTGTTTCATTAATTGAATCGCAAATTGTTTATTCATTATACGTTTTGTTTTATCACCTTGAAAGGAACGGAAATTTTTGATTTATACATGGATTGTGCTAAAAAAAAATTTGAAAAAGTCTTACAAACATTAAAATTATTTTTTTAATTTAAAGGAAATTGTAGCTGTTAGTGTGTTTCTGTATTTTAGGTTGGTTTTAGGTAATAAATGATGAAACGATTCTTCAGGGATGTTTCAGTTTTCTAAAATAACTTTTAGAGATCGAATTTCGAATGTTTTTTCTTGTACAAATACGACAATATATTACATGTTTGATATTTTTAACCTATAATCCCTGTGCTTGGCATGCATGAACGGGAAAGGGGCAAAAGCTAAGACACTACTGTAAGTCAACAACCCACTAATCCAATTGTAGAAACCTTAATTGATTTGGATGCAAGTCATAATTATTAATTTTGATTTTAATTAACGCTATTCCATTGCTAATTAGTAAATGTTTGGTATAACTATAACCGATGAGTCACGTCCATTAAGCAACCAACATATTAGAGCTGCTTTATAGGCATCAAAAACTAATTCACCCCTTGACATCAACTAAGTTAATTTTGAAATGTTCGTTAAATACCCATTGCAGAATATATATTTATATTTATTCTCTTTCTGCAGCACAATGTAACAGTACCACACACATGTTGTTATCACTTGTTGAGTGACTGACCGAACTGCGTGAAATTTCATAAATGTCGTTGGAAGTGACATAATGTCGCGTTTATCACTTGATAAATTCCACATATTTCTTGCCTGTGAAAAACTTGTTATCACCCGGCGTCTCATATGTTTTTCCACATCGCGCCCAACTTCCGGTCTCAATTAGCTATCAATTTGATCTGAAACGTGGTAAGCTATATCGATAATAATAGACACGACAACCGATACAATATCATAAATAAAGACACAAAGCTAATGACTTAAACGATCACAAAAGTGGAGGGTTCATACGAATATGGCTGCGTTTAAAGTTAATTTGCGGTCAAAGTTATTTTTTAGTTTCGTTTTTCAGACATTCGAGAATACCAAAGTTCTGATACGTTTTGTTGTTTTGGAGCTCGTGATTTATTTAACCAAAACGTGACGACAGCACGAAATATATATATTCCTTCGCTGAATGTCGCAAAAATCAATATTACTCCTAATGTGACTATAATGTTCTCATGGGCTTAAAATAAAAAATGTCTATATGAAAATTACAAAAATTAGTTCATTTACAACATTTTACGTAAACCGGAAACTGGAAGTGTTTTTTAAAAATACCAGCCATTAGTCTTGTCAGATATGCTTTGGTTCCAAGTAAACGCCGCGTCTTTATTTTCCGCTTTGAAAAATACCTTATATGAACTGAATTTGGGTTAATTTTTTAAGTAAAGTTTGACATGTAATCTTTGTGCAGTATGATTTTAAGATCGTAGGAAACGTAAAGTATTGTATTGATTCTTTTATTAAGAGTAAGACCTCACTTTTCTTGGTGTGGGGTTAAGAAAGCTTGCTTTCCATCTGTAGCAAATGATATGTGCTAAATAAAATTCCTCGTTTCGCAAATAACTAATAGACTAAATACTCTTATCATCAGATATGTTTGCAAAGGATAGATTTGCGTACTTATAATAAAGCACACGTGCCTTCATATGGGATTAAGAAAGCTTGCTTTTCATTTTTAGCAAATGATATGTGCTAATTAAAATTCCTCTTTTCGCAAATAACTAATTAATAAAGTAAATTTATAAGCTTTTCATCAAGCATATTTACGAACAAGAAGTATAGATCTGCATATTTCTAAGTTTTGGGAATTTTTATATTATTTTGTTTTAATACCAGTACGACGACTTTCAGTAACTTTTCAATTTTGTGCCCAGTTTCCAACCTAGGGTGGGAATAATATCATACTGCGCATCTCATTATTTTGGATAATGCTATAGGTTTCGTTGCAACACTAAATATCTGTAAAATAAAAGAAATATGAGAAAAATATCATATATCTGAGTCCTTGGCGGGAATTAAACCCCACATCTTCGATTTACTAGTCTGACGTGTTAACCGCTACACTACAAGGACCAACCACGCTGGCAACGCAGCCGGACAATGTTAAGTAGATGGTAACTGTAGGGGTTCCCAGGGCAATATTTTTCTCTATTGGTAAACACCGTAATTTTTGGTACGCATATATGGTATTATATGTAGATAAATGTAATAGGAATGCGTTCGGTGTGTAGATATATAAAAAGAAATAACTAATAAGAGAAAAATTTCTGCAAAATGATTTTGGATAACAAATCACAGTGAGGCTATATTTGATTTCATTCATCATTGATTCCTTTTTAGGACACTTCAATATATGATTAGGTTTTGAGTTATTCTATCTCTTCAGCATGTTAGATTGAAGCTGTTTCGTTTCCCGTCCGTTAAATGACATATATATGGTGTATTTCTTTCATATTTTTTTTAAAAAAACTTCTCGCTAAAATTGAATTAAAACTAAAAGCCGGCAGCAATGACGTCCCACCCCTTCGGAACTATTACAAAATGTCTATTTTTGTCTTTTCCTGTTCTTCTGATCTTATTCCAGGACTGGCAATTGGTTTATCGTTTATAGCAAGATGGTTTTCTCAGATTTTCTTTATTCAAATAGTCTACCTCGCATTTACCAGCTTCCAGTAAAGAAATTAATATTTTGCGTTCCTAGACCTAGTGCATGTCTGACTCTTGCCAAATAATGCTAGGCTTTTTTGCTCTCTCTTTAATTTATGACTTTTTTTTAACATCACATACTTTTAGTTTCGAAACCGTTTGTTCACGAGTGCCATGAATAATCACAAATTTTTAATTACTGTCCCGATAAACGTTCAATTACCTTAATAAATCATTACATGCGGAAACTTTCTCTCAATTGAAGTAGATCCGGAGAACTAGATAAAGAGTTTGTAAAGCTTTTGTAAAACTTTTATATTATATAACGAACGCCTTCCTCTTTGTGCTAAGTTACAACTCGAGAGGATAATTCGTTGTCCGGCCACAAACCAGAGAGTTTGGGGTGGTCGGATGTTTCACTGAGTTTCCTTTGTCACTATTCTCAGTAAATGTTTAAAGATTAGGTTTCGTCCTGTTTAAAAACTGCACTATCTGTTGCGAGAAAATTCGAAAAGGAAAGTTATAGTTCTGCACTAAACTTGCGTTCATTGCAAAAAAGAGGGAACACTAAAACTTATGTTGTCTTGAAGGAAAAACGGAAAGTTCACAAAAGGTTTTTATAAAGTGATGTTATATTATTACGAAGGTTTCCATTCGAGATTCATTTTAAAATGCGAGTCTTCCATGACTTATAATTCGTGTTGACTAATGAAGAACTCGTCGTGACCTGCTGTTTATATTAAAAGTTTCAAACGATCACGCTTGGCCAGAACTGTTTAACAGTAATGTTTAAAATGAAACTAGAATGATAGTGTTTCATAACCACACCTTTTAGCAGATTTTACGTTTTAGTGTAAGAAATTTAGAAGCGAAATGTTAAAAGCCATAAAAAGTACGACCAAACAGCACAGCGATTATGATGTTTCACCTGAATGGCGCATTTAACACTTTTACCTCTATCCACTTTAACCTGTTCACCGGCATAGAAAATCACAATGACAATCTTGAAATTGAACAGTTATTTGATATCAAAATATCTCAATGCTGCAGTAAACATCCACTGTGTTCAAAACATCTCATTTGTGAAAGTTCGGCCTTGTGCTGTCATATCCAAATTCTATAAATATTTGATCTTTTAAACAGCTAAAGTGGACCTTTAATCAAATTATTGGGCATAGAATGACACTTTGAGGTTGTTATCTATGGAAAATGTCAATGACTCAACCATCGTATACATCGGCCTGAAATATATACCATTGATTAAAAATCTTTGAGAAGGCAAAAATCTCCTTTTAACTGCTTACTTTGCAATTCTTGAAAAACAAATTTCTAGTCAAGCAGCAAACAAGCGTTTTTATCGCAGAGAACATTTACCAAACGCCGAGTGTGATTGGTTGCCAGCACAGATTTCTAATCAACATATTTACACATCTGCGAAGTATTATAAATTTAGGCGCGGTGGGAAGTTACGACTCTGGTTTCCGTCAAAATATTCGGCCGATGCGAAGTTTTAACTTGGAGTTCTTGTGGTATGAGCACAGACGTTGAGTTCTGCTAGTTTAGTTCTGTATTTATAATTTTAATTTGCCTCAAACCTTGTGCACGATTTTCTGGGATTTAATCCACTTTAGCACATCACCGCATGCCCTTATCAAGCGTTCAGTTTCAAGCAAGTTTTTATGAAAACAGCTTTATTTTTTGTCCCCTGCTGAAGTGCAAAGAGTGTAAAGCTAGCATAAGTCGCTGAGAAGAGGAGGAGACGCAAATCTATTCTTTCGCCAGCTCCGCGACAGCATTTCGTAAGTATGCCAGTAGCTATAGAAAGTAAAATCACTGTTTCCGCTGGTCAGATTTGGCCATTGCCTGCTTGAGAGTGAAGGAAGGGGGTGGAGTGATGACCCAGACTACAGATTATGATGGAGCTAAATTAACCTTGATTACATTTTTGTCTGATTTCTCAACTATTATCCGGAAGATGAATTGCTTTATTACATTACTGTTCGTTTAAAATCGTTGCTGTTTGATCCGCTGTGTATTTAATTATATCGGTTTTTTAAAAAGTAAGTAAAATCGTATTTGATGTAAAGAACCAATAACACAAAAATGAACCGTTAGAGAGTCCATCACACTATCTACGTGTTTGTCAACAAAATGCCGTTTAAAATCTTAATTAGCTTTTAGTTTTTCTTTCCTAATACTGGATAAAATAAACGTTCAGGTAATTATTGCATTCATTTAGGTAGACATTTGCAATTGCCAAGTTCTTAGGTTGAACTCACCACAGATCAGTATCGAAGCCTTTCCCGGGACTAAGCAAGCGGGAAGGCTTAATGAAAACGCCTCAATACAAAGTCAAAGCTAAAAAATACTCTATTATTGTTACACCTGTCGAACAGTTAGTGTGTAAGATGAAAAGTAGCTGCTTGGATATCTGGAACTCTAAAATCTTCTTCAAATACTTTTATTTTGGTTTGTGTTTGCTCTGTGAACCAACATATTATTTACTAACACAAGCATGTTAAAATCGACACGTGGTCGGTCAAAGCCATCAAAACTCTTTAGGGGTGGTCGGCCGCCCGTGTTTGTATTTTTCTATTTGCATAAAGCCAGTTGATTTTAGCGCCTTAAAACAACTTAAAAGTGTGCTAAATGTTTGCTTTTCTTGTTTGATTAGCTCGTTGTAGATAATTGGAACTGCAATAATATTTGTTTTGGAGTTAGTTTGTGTTTTTTTGGCTGACTTCAGTCAAGAGAAACACCGGGTCACGAGGTCACTAGTGGAGCATTGTCCTCGTTGCTAAGCGACAATGATAACCATCTGCTTATCGCAAAATGCAGCTCATCTATCAATGTGAATAATAAATTCATCGTGCTGATCTTCACTCGCTCCTATTAATTACCCAGAACATTTTTGGCTCTTAAATGCGGGTGGTCTCATTCCGTTCCGTTGGCACCTTCGATAGACCACGGGGAAATCAGAGGAGCAAAGTTTTTCCCTTTTAAAGTTTAAAAATACAACTTCAGCGTTATTCGAGCTATAGATATAGTGTTTAACAATTAACAATTGACAAAATTGTAAGAGTTAAATATAGCTTGTATGACTAAGATAAATTTTGAACGATGACGAAAAACTACTGCTAAAAGTATCAACAGGTTTCTACACGAATAGAGAGGAATACCAAATTGATCCCGCTTTGATTCTTAAGCTAAAGGCCAAAGTACAAGTTGAGACTTTAAAAGTATTATAAGTCATATTCACCGACACTCAGCAGGAGAATCCAGAGATCGAGGTTTTAACTTGATGGAAGATTATTCTTTTTGCCGAACCTGGAATCTGCCCTAATTTCCTATCCTATCGGTTGACTTAGATTATTGTTCGGAGCGAGCTATTTCGCTTGTTCTTGTCTTTAGAAAGTAAGTAATTTGTTCAACAAGTCGGTGAGTTAACTTTCTTGCTTTAATACAAATATATTGAAAGTTGGATTAGCTGACAAAAGTAATAGGTGTTGTGGTGTTCGTCTCCTAAGCACGCTTCAAATTTTGTAAACACAAATCGATAAAAAAAAACTTAACATTTCTATAAATACACCGAGCAAGAGAATTGTTCCTCTCTTTAGCTCTTCGAGGAGTGCTCAGCGATAACCGAATGAGAAGAGAAGTCGTTCATATCAATATTTTGACTAAACCAGTAAACGCTTGAGCGCAGATATTAACTCGGAACTCGGCTATCTTCTTCTACTCAATATTAAAGTACTTAAGCAAATTGGATGGCACGTGTTGACTCAAAACGTGTTACAGTAAAACAGAAAGTCCTATTATTATGGTCTACGAAATTGGTAGAGCAGAGCACCGCTTATGAAAATAAGTCAACGCAATGTAGCTCGAGTCGAGAATCTCAAAAAAATAATAGTTTTCATTACCTTTTCGTAGGTTTCGCTTCCATCGTTTGCTTAACGTAATAGTAAACAAACGCTGCACTGTAGACAAAACTCTACCGCTTTTAAGTTCGTAGAGAATTTACTTTTAAAAAAGCTTTGTGTAGCTTTCTTGAGATTAAAAACATATCACCTACGAAAATTCTTTTGAACAATTGCAATATCTCACCTCAGTCGCCTAGGATAAGAAATTCGGAATTACAAAAGTAAAAGTAACAGCCTACATTGTAGACAATCTTGCCGCAAAGGAAACGACAGATAACAGTGAACTAGCACCGTCACCAAGTAATTGAAAGCTGACTCTATTCATATCACTTTCCGGTATTTCCGGTTGATGTCATCCTTCAAAATGCTCTAACATAATTCTCGATAGTCATTTGCGGTGATACTTATTTAGAGAAAAGAATCTTGATACCCGTACATTTCACTTTACTGCGGTTAATTTGACTCCTAGAGGCAAAATAATGATGTAGAAGTGCGTGTTAGTTACCGGAACAAAACTTGAGGTATTGTTTTAAAAAAACAAAAACGATGTGGGCTTAACAATTTTTCTCGTAGGCATGCAGTTTTTTTGACACGTCTGTGCATGTCCACACTTTTTTCTTCTTGGTCAAAGGCGCCAGCTGTTTGATTTGCTTTCGTCTGACAAAAGTCAAGTTTTAAGTTACATTTTCCAAGCATTTATGGCATTGAAAGGTCGTTTAGTACACTTAAATTCACAGCAGAAAACAAGTGGATTTAATATGCTGTTTTGTCCAACTGCGTGATATTTACTCGCGGGTAAAACAAACGAACTGTTTAACTTGCGGGATTAGCCAACTAAATCATCATTTTGATCTTGCAATTACAGTCAATTAAAATGCTCTCTAACTGTATGTACAGTAATTTGTCATGAGCACACAAATTATAATTTATATGATAATTTTGCTTCTTTTAAATAAAAACACTTTCGTTATTCATAGCTTTGCTAACCATATTTCCTGTCATTTTTTCTTTTTTTTACAGAATATATTATCAAACGAAAGATTTCCATTTTCAGCCCTTAAGAACAGAGGATCAGTTATCCTAAAGGTTAATTTCGTCTCCCAAATCCACTGTGAAGTTCATGCAGTTAAGAAATTTCCCACGAAGGCGGACGACGGCAGTTTTAAAGGCAGATAATACACTCGCCCTTTTTGTTCGAGTTCTGCTCGCTCTTTCTGGTGTAAACGTTATTCCGAATGTGAGTATCACGACTTTTAAAATTTTGTTTGGTAAAAACTTAAAGAAGAATGCATTTCACTTTGTTTTTTGACTATTTCTTTTACTGAGCCGAATCAACATTGGCGGAGTATTTGTTGATAGTGCAGTTGTTTTCTTGGTGGGAAAGTCACATTCATTAGCATCATTGCCAATGTTTTGTTTGCAATGTTTGTATTGGTTTCTCCAAACCAAACCTTTTACACCAAGGAAGTGTCGCCCCTTCACCTTTGTTTCCCATATATCGGTTATTAGTCTACAGATAATAGCTATATTAAATTTGCCGCGTTCTTGCACAGAACATAACATTTTTCATGTTCTGTCCTTAAATATAGAAGTAGCGATACCTTTTTTCTAGATTTGTTTTCAAAGGCAGTATGAAGCTCAATTAGTTTATGTTTACAATTCACGTGTTTTTCTCTCAAACCAGTTTCAGCTACATCACAATCTGTGTTTAATCAGTTGAAAAGAATCTTATGTAGCCACAGATACGGAAGAGGAATTGAAAATGACCTGACCGTCGTTGGTGGTTTTTGAAAAACAGAAATCGTATCAATTCTCTTAGTCAACCGCAAACCAGTTATTTAGCAGGCGGTTATATCATAGCTAAAGACCATTTATTT
Organism: Zoanthus sanctaehelenae; assembly: GCA_028564885.2. Lineage (NCBI taxonomy): Eukaryota > Metazoa > Cnidaria > Anthozoa > Zoantharia > Zoanthidae > Zoanthus > Zoanthus sanctaehelenae. The sequence goes on from JAOTRI020137477.1 coordinate 15,016, forward strand.
GTTGTTGCCAGTGTATCTTTGAGCTCATATCTTATCCAAATAAGTCTTGGTAGGGCTTTTAGTTTTGCGACTGGCATTCTTTAACGGATAAGCAAAGCTGAACTTGGCATTTTCTGCGTCATAAATAGACGGCAGTCCAGAAGTAAAACATTTTTTTAAGTTTACACCAAGTCTTCGATGTGATTCAGCACATTATAAGGGAAAATAAATAGAAATTAACACTTAGGTCTTTTCTTTTTAGTATAGGCTCAAACATATACTCTTTACTATTCTCACCCTTTTTTAAATTGGCTGTTGCATTTAAAAAATCGCTTTTTCTACATACAATCAAATTAAATTGGAAGAATTATAGTTTCGTTGTTAAACTGAATTCGTAGTTTTAAAATTATGGTATCCATGTTTTTGTAGAAAATAGCATTACATTTTTCAAGGTATAATCCTGACAAAGAAACTTTGTGAAATTTCACCTTAGAGTGGTAAAGATGGTGTCCCCAATTAGTAGGCCTTTGGCCGGCTAGAAACTGACTTGACACCTAAATTAAGTCTTTATTTATTATTTCTTTCTATATATTATTATTTCTGACTTTTTTTTCAGGCGTTGGCAGAAGGAAAATTTGAGGTAACAATACGAGAGATGTGGAATCCTCGCGGGAAGGTTTCCACAGGTCAGTGTTGCGGTTTAAATGGAACGGAATCTGGAAACGGACGGTGCCATACCAACTGCCAGACATTCTTTTCTGCGTGCTTAGGAGTTTACGGAGGTGTTCCAAGCAGTTGCACTTATGGAAAACAAGAAACTCTTGTAATAGGAGCTAATTCTTTTTCTCCAACATCTAACAATATTCTAACTATGGACATTCAGTTCTCATGGCCGGTAAGTGCGTATACCCTTGTAAAGCAGTTTTAGCTCTTTTTGTCAACCTTAAAAACGTTTAGCGCTTATAAATATATTGAAAAAAAGTCTCATAATCTGCTCCTTTCTTTTTACCAAATTTATTTCTTTATAAGATGCAAAATCTTTATACGCTCGTTAATAGTGATTTTATCGATGTACCGGACACTTCAAATTTTACAGGGTTAATCAAGCAACTGAGTCACTTAAATATATACTAGAAATATTATATATAAAAGTGTCAAAGAAGTTTGTACTAACTCATCAATGCTATAAAATCTTGGGCAACATAATAAAATTGTAGTGTAAAATTAGATACACGTTGGCCTAAAATCAGAAATGTTACAGATTTGAAGGGCATTGGTTGTTAAGTTATTCTAAAGAAGCTTTCTAATTGGGGTGTCTTGTAATATCGCTGTCAGGAACGTCACTCCGTGCCAAGGTTTTGTGACTTTTTTGTAATAAACGAAGTTTTTCAAATTGTTTGCCCTTGAGATTTTCATTTCAACAATAAGTCTTAGATATCAAGTTCGACAGTTTGCAACAGATCTTGTTGTTTTCTTGTTTGAAATAATATTCCAATTATGCTACAAGTTGCTCAGTTTGTTAGTGTGATATCGGATAGGAGCTCATTTTCTGAGCTCATCATCTCAGTGACGAGTAATTTACGGTTTTTGAGATCAATGTGCGACTCGCATTTGAGATAAGAATCTTGACTGATCGTCTTTCATATGATTTGACCCTGAGATTTTGATAAAGGGCTACAGCACATGATAGTAATGATAGTTTGTTTGCATTTCTCAACCTCTCTATATGATTTGAATTGTTCAACTAAAGATGGTGTCTAAAGGTGGTTTAATGTATATATATATATATATCATTATTTTTTCCATTTGCCTTTGGAAAGAAAGAGATGTTCAGGGAGAAAAATAACAGTAGGGTTTCCACGTTAGGCGACATGATATTTTAGATGAGTTATTTAAATAGCGATATAATGGAGGCTTTGTAAACTATCTGCACGTGTTGGACGCGTTTCACCACTTGTAATGAGTTGCCATTGAAAACTATAAATCAATGTTAAACCTTGTTTCAAATTGGCAAGATAAGAAAATTGCAGAACTCGGGTGGGCAAATATATACAGTTACTCTAAGACTGGAGAAACATCAGACTTGATGAAGAAAGGACTTTGAAAGCTTAAAACAAGCAATTAAACTGCATGCGTGCTTGAAGGTTATTTTTTAAACAGCACTGACAACGGACGGATCTGGAAATTTATGATTCTTGACAAGTTAATGACTGAAAATAAAAAATTTAATTGAAACTTGATCTTGCCAAATCAAATAGTTTCTGAATTATAAAACAACCTTCCTCAGCAAATTTAGCTTGTTACTGCAAAATCGGCAATAAAATTCTCAATGCGATCAATGATCTTTATATATATTTACAAGTACAAACGCTTTTTCGCTGTTGATGAAAACTCGAACGTTTTCTAGGAAACACTTTCAAATGGCGCATAACTTTATTTGGGTTTTAATAATATGCTTTAATTCCAGTTTTAAGTATGAAGACGATTTTTAAAACTGTTACTGCTGGTTCATACTAACAATTTTCTGTGTCACATTGACAGGGTGCATTTTCTCTGGTGTTAAAGGCAATTGATAAAGGTAAATAGATTTGGAGTCATTCTCTAATGTTTTGTCCATTTTAAAAAAGAAGCAGTGTTTGCTATGGTAAAGAAACAGTATTATAAATTGATTGCCTTATCCTGGCGTTTTGACGTAACAAAAGAGCGGGACCTATTTTCTTTGTATCGATAATCATTTCTGCTTTGACTGTTTTTAAAACTACCATTAATCCTTGTGAAAAGTCAACTTCTCTTGTATTGAACTTTAAAAAAATCAAATGAACTCATTAGACGCGCGAGCACGTTTCGCAATGTCCGCTAAAACGTGCTAATAATTAATTTAGAAACTGTGGCTGTGAAGACGAGAAGAAATTCTAATCTCTTAATTGTACTTGTCACATTAAGTACCAATATGCACAAAGGTCATAAATTGTGCGCAAAAGTCTTACGAGCAATCACAACGGCCAAAAGATTGTTCATTTCTCAAAAACCCCAAATCTGATATCCATCTCGATAAGCTATAAACAACTCGCGCAATTTGTACAATTCGCAAATGAAAACCAAGGCAAATGCAAATGAGGTTCTGCGCCACCTGGTGAATGATGTTAACATTAGACCGTGTCAGCAATCTGCATAGTGATAGGTGTACTGTTCGAGGTGTGAGCACACTTGCCAGGAGGTTATCAGTAAATACAGCTTACGCCGGTCAAAATTAAAGAGATATCGTCCGATAATCAAACAATATAAACATTTCTATTTTCTTGACACACGCAAAGTTTTAAGTGTTTGCCCTAGCGCAGGTTTCTCAATCATCCAGCTGGATTGTGGAATGACTAAGCTTTAAAACGCGCACAGCTTGCACTTCAGTCGTCACGGGTGTGTCAAGAAAAATGATCGTAGAATGCAAACTGGGCTGTGTGCAGCTGTGAATGATAGCTCTAGAAACCACCTAATAGATCAAAATGTTGTTTGCTGTCCTGCGGTTATCTGCCACCCACAATAAATACAACCTTAGCGCGCAGTGATTACCCTTCTTTTAATCCTAAACATTTGCCATTGATTTAAAAACAAAAATGTTGGTTTTACATAATTCTTGACTTAGAACTAGACTTAAATTTTTTCTTGAACGTTCAAATTTACTCTCGATTCGATAATATTGCATTTTTTACCAGCCATATTCTATTGAATCGAAAAAGCAACATGATTTCGGGAAGATAACGATGGTCATTTGATTCTTTCCAAATTTTTTGAGCGTTTGCAATGATATAATTGTTTCCTAATAAAGCTAAATCCTTAGCCCATTTCTGGCCTGAAAGGCGTGAAATAGCAAACACTTTTTTTAAGTTTTGTGTTTAAATAAAAAGGCTGATGTCGTTTTTCTCCATTTTTTAATCTCTTTTATACTTATAGCAATCTTGATTTGACCCGAAATTTCAATAGTTTGCGATTTGTCTCAAGGTTCACATATGTTTTGATTTCTATTACTTTTATTTCGAAAAAAAAACATCTTGATTCATATGGTTGTCTCCGATATACATATTTAAAGAGATTTTTATATCTAGCTCTTGCAACATAAAATAAAGTTTCTTTGTACAGTTTTGTAAGTTTGTTTTTGACCAACACATTCAGTATAATAATTGCAATTTTTTTTTCTATAGACACAAAATATTATAAATATAGAGACAACGTTAGTGCAAGCTACTAATGTGCGAGTATTGTTGTATCTCTTATCAATTTAAAATTTAGTTTGATTTTTATCTGTCAATGCCATTGAAACGTAATTTAATTTTACGATTTACTGCTTTACTAACAATTCGGTTAAGTGACTTTGTTGCCGTCGGACATCAGTAATATGTGCCATCGGTCTATTGTAAACTGGTCTTGCCTTTTTCTATGAAACTCCAACTTTTAAATTTGTGTCTTAACGTGCAAAAGAACCAACTTTTCAGGATCTATTTTATTGATATTTTACGCCTAGTTTTACAAAATTATAAAATAGTTGTTTCCTTTTCCGGCTGTAGAGTAACAATGCTCTGTTTTTTAGTTCAGTCTATCAACTCTCGGAACTAGACCAGTATTCTATCCGTTTTTCTATTACAATCACATTTGAAAAAATATATTGTTTGTATAATTTTTTTCTTTTTCTTGTTCAGATGAAGAAACCTTTTTCCAGACATTTCATCCGGATGTTTATAAACTATGTTACATATTATTTACAATATACTTAATTTCCTCAATGCTAATTCGATTTGAGTTTTCACTAAGAGGCATATTGTTTGTTACCTAATCGAATAGTGTTTTGTGGCACTTAGATATTTGTAAATTAGCTAATTTAAGTTCCTGATACAGCGTCGAAGGGTCGCGACGAACTAACGTCTTTTAAATCAAAAACTCTCCGCTCCTTTTCCGTTCTCAGGATATTCCAATTTTTTTATTATTCAACTAAAGCAATTTAATACCCTTAGACACTAAACAATCGAATGTCTATGAAACCAGGAGACTAAATCTTGTCTTTTTGTATTGAAATGTACGGTTACTCTTTAGTTCTCAATGTTATCCTCCAGTTTCTCAGCTAGTGTTTCTAGTTTTACTTAATTTTCCGCACAACAGGAGTCGTCAGCCAGATGAAGAAGAAAAAAAGCTTTTTAAAAGTTTAAATATGGGGAAACCTTAGACCGCACACCAAGATAATCCTGGTTTTGGAAACAATTACTTAGTGTCTGTTATGAGGCAGTTTTTGCAGAGTTAGGCGCCTCTCAGCTCTGAAGAAGCGAATTTGAAACCAGTCTTAAAACAATAGGGAACCCTGCGGTTTTACTATAGACCTTAAATTTCATACAGCGCTTGCAGGATTTGTATATATTGACACCTACCATTTCGTTTTTCATAATTATATTAAGCGCCACGTTTTAAGTAGGCATGTTTATTTTGAAGACGAATTATCCATCCTGGTACTTGATATATGTTTAAAATATATCTGTCTCTTTTTCGATCACATTGAAAAATGAAAACCGGAATACAGCACCACTACTAATCAGTAATCACGAAATAACCGGAAAATTAGACGCATTTGCCATTGTCGTTAATTATCAATTATACTGTTGGAGTAAAACATGCGGGTTGTTGAAACAAGCTGTTTTTTTGTGTGCAATTCACCTAATGCTTACGTTTATTTCAGTTAGTTTATCTGCATCTCAGTTCTCTTTACAGATCTCATACAACTAAATTATATATTTAAAACGAGACTGATTAAGAATTACTTTGAGTGACATAATTTACATTTGTTATTGACAAATACAATGCAATATCTTCTCATTTTCAAATGGATAATGCTCAAATTAATATTATTGGGAATTCTCGTTTAAGGTCTGACTTCCCCCACCCCCTTTTATTCCGACCCCATCCTTAATACAAAGCTGTAAATGAATATTTTCTAGCACTCAAAATATATCCTTAGACTTGCATAGCTTTATGCGGGCGGGACTGATGTGATAGTGTTATGTTATATTTGTTTTGATAAATCTATTATGTAACGAAAGTGCAAGTTAGCACAAATCTTATCTCTCAGTTTCTTTAATACGTAGATATGAGTGTTTTACTGTCAATGTCAACAACGCCACTCGTAGATTTCATTTGAAATTAACTACATCCGCGACACCAGTGACATACTTTCCTATCTTCACTTAGGGAAGCCTCACATATCGATTCTGCCCTCAGGAAACGTCAATTTTACGTTTCTCTCGAGACCCCCCCACCCA
>JAOTRI020137478.1:0-10959 GCA_028564885.2 Zoanthus sanctaehelenae
AACACTCTTGCTCTCCTTCTCCACTTGCATTTTCCATGTCTTCCTTGGTTGTCCTCACTTCCTCTTCCCCTTCACTTCAAACTCCAGTGCCTTTTCTCAAAACATGCTTACAATCCCTCCTTAACACATACCCATACCATGTCACTCCATTCGCCTTTGCCATCTTAACCACTGTTTCCTTCAATCCCAGCATCTCCATTAGGTCCTCTGTCTTCTTTTTCTCCAGTAGTTTTGCACCACACATTGCTCTCTCAGTCCATCTCAAAATTTCTATCTCATTTTCCCTCAAACAGCATGTCTCACTCCATATGTACATCGCTGATCTTACACAACTCCGATAATTACAAGCATTCCTATTACCTTAAGCAAGACCCTTGTTGAGTTTAGCAACTCCCCACATTCCTTAAACTTCACCCGCCCAATTCTTGCCTTTGCTGTCACAGTTGCCTCACAACCATTCACTCAATCCCCTAAATAACAGTAACTTTTCACTGTTTCCCCCTCTTCATGCAACTCCTCCATTGGTTCCACTAATTCATTTCTTGCATCTTCCACAGACAAAATCTCTCCCCAACTTCAGGGTCACTCTCTTTACTTTTATTAGCAGATCAACCATGTATCCATTTACCACATTTCACACACAATTTTGAATTTGCCATTACCTGCTTCCCACAAATACCACATGGATCTATCTTACTTACGGTTACTTCACCTTCTGCACCACTCTTTAACACTCCCTGGTGCACACCAACTTTCACCTTAAACTCCTCCAGCAGTCCTTGCCACACTCTAACTCTTACTTCACCTTCAGCACTACTTACTAACACTTTTGTCTTTCCTTGGTTCACCTTCAACCTCTTGCTCTCCAATGCCTCCTTCCATTTCCAGAACTTCTCCCTCAGTCCCTCCATCGTTTCTCTCATCAGAACTAAGTCATCTGCATACAACATCTCACTCATTGAACCAGTTCTCACACTCTCTGTACCCACATCAACCACAATTGCATAAACCAATGGCAACAACACAGATCCTTGGTAGTCAACAATTTTAACCTCAAACTCCTCAGACAACTCTTACCCAAATCTAACTATTGTTTTCACACTTTCATACAGACTCATCACTGCTCTCACCATTACCTCTAGTACACCTCTCTTCCTCATTGCCCACTCCACTACCTTCTTCAAGACTCTTTCAGATGCCCTTTCCAGGTCAACATAAAACATATACAAGTTTTTTTCTTTCTTTAAGCATTCCTTTTGTAACCTTCTCAAAATACCGTTCCTTCACCTGGGATAAAACCAAATTGCATCTCGTCGTACTTTTACAACATACGTACCACAATCTCTTTTTAGCACCTTTTCTCCAATATTCATTGCATGCTCTAGCAACATCACTCCCCAAAATGCCTCGCAACCCAATGCATCCTCTTTCCCTTTAGAAATAGGTGCCACAACACTCAGTTCCCACTCAACCAGCATTGCATTTCCATCCAAAACACCTTGACACAGCTCCACCATCACACCAATCCCAATCTCTTCACTTGCTGCCATCATTTCAACACTTACTTTTGAGGGTCCAGCAGCCTTTCCCATTTTCAATTCTCTTATCACCACTTCTTCTCAACTAACCCTCTCAATTGGCCTTCTACCAATTCTGCTTTCACGTTTTGATCCTACTCACTCTCTTTATTCATAATTCTTTCCAGACTTTCCCCCTGTCTTTCTCTCTGAAATTTAGCCTACCACCACTACTGCTCATGCATCTTCCTCCCTCAACATCTTTCCCATCTTTTTTCATTGACTTCACAAGCTTAAAGTTTGTTTGGATGCCTACTCAGCTCCCTCAGCTCTTGCTTCACTGCCTCCTTGTATAATGTTTTTTAAATCAGAACCATGTCATGCAATTTCAGTTTTACTAGAAGGTACAAGTACTTTTTTAATGAGCAAGGGATAAAAAAGGAAAGTTTTTTGGTGAATGAATGTTTCCTTCATGCACAAAAAGAAATCCTAAAACTACAGTAAATTTAACATATTTGACATTGAATCATCACACTTTTTTGATTTATTTTTGCAATTAAGGTATTTAGAATGAGGATCGAGTCTGGTCCATGCCTTAACACATCATTTTGGTCTGGCTTATAAAAAATTTCGAAAGTTATGTAACATATTATATTTTTGAACTTCAGAGAAATGTGCAGCAATAAAGAAAATACAATTTTCAATGAGGAGATTTTTGTTTTAGTCTTTAAGTTTCACTTTAACTTGTAATTACGATAAATTAATGTGACGCATTTTAGATAGTTACAGAGTCTGAGAGGAACAATGAATAGCATGACTGTACTAATTGACATTAAAAGCCACGCTTTATTCACAATGTTAAAACCTGTCTGATAATTGTCAATATAAGAAATATCCCTGAGCAGAAGCTTGGGATCTTCTAAATATATAGAACCGATATAAATTTTTGTAGGTGTGAAACTTTAAACCTGATCTTATGGATTATAAAAAACTTCTAGGTGTGAAAGAAATGAAGATGTTGGCTAAAAACAGATTTGAAGATACAGTAGATGGTTGGAAATTGAATAAGATAACATGGCTCGATTGATGCACTTAATTATGCTTATGGTCAGGCAAAGAAATATTTAGAATATTTTAAGGAAAGGGTGTGGGTGGCATTTTTTGTCAGGTGGAGAGTCTTGAAGTGCAATCTAATCAAGGATAAGGTAAAGTTACCATATTTTCTTTGAAGTGTTTGCAAGGTTTAGATTATTATTTTGTAGCATTTGATTAATGTAAGAACGAATTATCTTTTAAAAAATTTGAGGGCAAAGCCTTACCAGTCTGTTACAAATTATCTCCATGTCAACCCTCTTACCTGGGGGTGAAAGTGTTCTTTTTATTCCACAGATTAAAAGGTCTTTAGTTTTTGTGGAAAATATTCCATTTGGATGTTTTTTCCTCTTTTAGGATCTAAAGCTACGAGATGAAGAATGTGAGAAATTGTCACGTGTAAGGAGTGAATTAGAATCAGAATTGGAGGATCTAACAGCAAGTTTGTTTCAAGTTAGTATGTTTAAGTTATTGTATAAGAACATTTTATTATAATTCTTTAATGCAGTTTTATAAATATTTGTTAAATTAATCTTTCTACCAACCTACAACAACTGTATGTACCTAATGTACCTAGTTCCTACCTTCTGTCAGTCTATCTATTCTTCCATCCATTCATTTGTCCATTCATTCATTTATCCATCCATCCATTTGTCCGTCCATCCATTCAGTCAAGTATCTCTCTACAATATTTATCTATAAGCCTGCTTCTGTCAGTATAAGTTATCTATCTATTGTATCTATCCAAGTAAGTATCTATCTACAATACAGTATTTATCTATTTGCCTGCTTCTGTTAGTCTATCTATTTTATCTATCTAAGTATGTATCTATCTATAGTACAGTATTTATTGGTTATCTCAGGGGTCGAAATTAAAAAAAATTCCAAGTTGCCTTTTTTTCAAAATTGTAGCCAGATGTAAAAATGTAGTCACCAGATAGTACAAGAACAGAAAATTAGATGAGGCTCATTTAATTAGCATCATTGTTTGGCTTCCAGTTGATTGTGGCTGTAATTGTGGAACAGAATGAAATACTCGATGTTGAACTTAGACTTAAAACATAAAAATACGAAAATAAAACTTTTGTAGGGAGTTTTACCTTAAACAACCCAATAAAACGACTTAAATGGTACAGCTGGAAAATTGCATAGTTTACTGCATAATTAGCACTAAAATGCCACATATTTATAATTTCCGTTATTCATTGCATCTCAGAAGATCTGTCTAGTAGAATAGCAAATCAGAATTCAGGATGTGTGTCATTAGGTTTATACTAATTAAATTTATTTTATTCACTTATGTTAATCAAACATTTCCAAGCCCCTGATTAAGTAGACATGTAATATTCTAATTTTTGTCAAAATGTTTGTTGTTGCACAGGAAGCCCATGCCATGGTGCACGAGGCAAAGGTGAAGCAGACAGCAGCAGAGAAGAGATTGATGGAGGCTAATAATCAAGTAATATTACATATTAATGATATTTAACAATTATTCCAAGAGCGCACGTTGGATATAAGATGGTAAAATAGCCAACAAGTTCCTCTGCGCCGAGTTGGCTATAATTATCTCATCTCCACCAAGCACTAATGGAATAATTGTTTTATTGAATTTCCAAGCCCTTTGATACTTGAAAATGACAACAAAATTTCAATCTGACATTTTTCAGCTTGGCAAAATTTTATACATGTATGTAGTTACCATATATGGTCATTCTGTATATGAGCTGGTAACTGAGATTGAGTGAACCAATCATAACACTAGAAACGCTTGCAATATTTGAGATTTAATAAAAATTTATAACTGATGATTGATAATATCAAGGATAATGGATAATGATAATACAGTAAAAACCTGCAACTAAGAACCTAAAAATTAAGATCCTATTAGCCTAACATTGGTCTTTTATACCCCTACAAGAACCTATTATTTTAGCCTAAGAAGTTTAAAGCAGGTTCTTATTTTTTAAAACCATACTTTGTCTAGTACATTAAGCATAACAGAATCATATTTGAAGGAAAAAAAGCAGATTGCCATTCCTGTAAAAAAAAATTTTCTTAAAGCTAAGAAAAATGAGTGCAAGATAATAAGCAACATGTAGACAGCACACCATTATGAAGAAAATAGAAAGTATAGGCTAATGATTCCCAACTTGACTAGCCTATAGGGGAGCCAAGTTTGCACAGTGGTCAAGACTCGCATTTCCCACCTCTACAACCTGGTATCGACTACTAGGCTCCGCTTGTGGGCGGAGATTTGTTCATATCTATATGACTCCGAGGGTTTTTCTCCGGGTAGTCCGGGTTTCCTTCCTCCTTGATGCTGTGCTCTGAGGTCACGCATGGTCTGTATAGTGGCAGCCTTGGGTACCTATAAATGCTTTCAGTCCAACCTTGTTAAGCTGCACTGCCTCTGTACTTTGAGGCTGTGATAAGTGTGAGTCTTAATTAATTAATGACTGACTAGTTTTGAGCGAGATGGAGAGTGGGAGTGGGAGTGGGAGAGATTGCTGGCAGAGTGGGGTAAATCCAGCCACCCTCGTTTACGGGGATAAAACCGGATCAAAACTGGATTGATGATAGTTTGCAGCTGTAATTTAATTGTTTTTTTCTCCAGGATCAAGAACCCATTTTAAGAACCTAAATAGCCTAAAAGTCTGTTAACTACCATTTATGTAAGAACCTCTTTAACCAACTCCCAAAAAGGGAAGGTTCCTATATATTAGCTGCAGGGTTTTTTTTTGTAATATTGTCACATGATGCTGGGTTGCCAACAAGATTTATTGTAGCCAGAGTTGCCGAAAGAGTAAGAAACTGCTTTTCAAAACATATCTTACCATGATTGCTGCTTCAATCCTTCTTATTGTTATCAACCTTCCTCTTTAAATAAATTTATAATCTATTTCCGTTGCTACTGGCTACCATAATTTTCTATTCTTGAGTTGTTAAAGTAATGTGTAAAATGCCATGATTACATCTTTAACAAGTCTACTAATTATTGCTGTTGTAATGTGCAATATTGGATCAGATTGATCTTCACAGTTTTGACACCCATAGATTTCTTTTTTTTTAGTGCAGAATTTCAATTTTTATTTTTCAGCAATTGATTTTAACTTTACATGAAAATTTCGTCCGTTTTAAACCTTTATGTCCATTTTTAACCAGTTTTATCCTCCTACAAGTACATTTAGATTAGTGCAATGCCAATGAAATATGACAACTATGCTTATATAGTGTGATGGTGATAAATATATGTAATTTTAAACGAGATTGACAATTTTGATAACGGTGATGAGTATGTTGCTTAATGATGATAGTCAATTTTGATTATAATGTCAGGGTTTTCAATAAGAAATGGAGTAGATGGCAGAATTTGAGAAGTAGGTGGAGAGATTTGGGTCTCTTAGAATGCATTTCCCGCATTCTGGGGCATGAATAAGTCTATTAGAACAGAACACAGACATAATTAATTTTGGACTCTTTGTTCGGCGATATAATGTCACTCTGCCGACACGTGAAAGCTTTATAACTTGCAAAATTTAAATAAAGGAGTGGACATACCTGTCTCTTCTTTTCGTGAACTCTACATGACCTCGAGAGCACGTGGAAATATTCACACACATGCGTTGTGTTGCTTTCGCACCCAGAACCCACAGTTTAGAGAATATGCCAGGCCTCTCAGCAACTGAGCGATCAATCAAAGAAATTGGATGGCCGCAGGGGCGAAATTAGTGAGATTTTAGGTAACATTCTTTTTTTTTGAAAAAAACTTCACCGATCCAGGGCGAATGTTTCTCATGATATTAAAAAAAATTGGGGTAATTTATTTTCAAAGTAGGCGGCGAGTTGGCGTGAAATAGCAGGCAAGTTTTGCCGGCCGCCGGCCCTTATTGAAAGTCCTGAAAGGGCGTAGGAGGCAGCTGACTTTGTGGATCTTAGGTAAACCATAAAAGCTTGGTGGCTGGTCACACGTGGTGTACAGCTTGGTATGCAAAGCTTGGTTGATTATGTTAAGGTCCTTGAGGTCTCTAAAGGCTATGTTGAACTCTTTCTTGTATTTGCTGGTGGTATTAGTTTTCAACTTCTTGTAGGTCTTAGCATTGGAAAGGAGTGTTTGACATTTGGAATGATATTCCTCTTTATTCAAGACCACAGTGACTCTTCCTTTATCAGCAGGCAATATCATAATTGAGTCGTCCTTCTTCAGATCATTGATGGCCTTTCTTTCCTCAACTAACACATTCTGGTCATTCACCTTGTCGTTGTGTTCCAACAAATTCAAAACCTTGGCCCCATAAGACTATCAGAATTGCTATTATTGATTTTTCTGCATGCAGATTAAGTGAACTTGACAATGTCAACAACAGGAACTTGTCATGGTGTCACTGCAAAGTTCAGTCCTTTCTTAAGACAATTCAGGATCAGATAGAATACGATCAGAGCAATTCTTAACCCATTTTGATATGCATTCATTGGCTTAATTGTTGTTAACTTTGTCTTCTGATTGTTTTTTCTTGTCTCGAGAATCGATGAGTCATTTGAATTTATTTTGTTGTCTCCGCTTCGTGAGGTCGTGTTCCCGCATCTGGGCACTCGCAATAAATGATGTCACTTCCTTTCGTTTTCTTGGTAACTGCTTGTCGATATTGATGGCGAAAATCGTCCAGGCCTTTCTTCAAATGTCTAATTTTTCTTACCATTTGTCTGATCCTGACTCCAAGAAGGGATTGTTCTGCTCTGCGTAGAATGTTATCCGCACTCTTACCCTGCACTATCAGTGGAGTATAAACATAGACTGACTGGTGTAACGCCATGATGTTTGCAATGGAGGTTGAACTGGAGATGGTTTCAAAATCGAGCAACTTTCTTGGCACAATTCTCGTAATCCCAAACGAATTTTAGTCCGCCACTTCCATATTCACATCGAATAATACTGTGTAGATTCATCTATCCAGGATTTTGATAATGAAATTGTTCTTAACTTAAATACGCTGGATAAATTTCAGGTTTTCATAAGCTTTTAAATTCTCTTAAGTCCTTGGTCACATGACACGTGACATGACGTCTCCGGAAGACTGGGCAGGAAATTCGAACTTCGACGAGGATAGCTGAATCTACACAGCATTAGAATATTCTTTAGTCAAATAAATTAATACAGAACACAGACCTCAATTTTGTCGGAGTTTTCCCCACATAAAAGCAACATGCAACTGAAAAACAGCAGACATGGTTGGCACAGTTGGTAAAATCTCTGCTTTCCAACCACAAGGTCCCCAGTTCAATCCCAGCACTTTGCCAAGATTCGAATATTTGTGTTACCTTCTTTTCCGTTTAAGCCAACAAATTAGCTTTCCTTCCTTCTTGGGTAGGTAAATGAGTACCAGCGTCTGGTGGGAGCTAACCTGCGATGTGTTACAGAGTCCCATCCAGGGGGAGTCAAGGACTCCCATCCCCTTTATCTACGGAAACCGGAGATAAGAGCCTCTTCCATGGGCCACTAGGCTCATAAAGGAGAGGGGGAATCAAAGACTGTCATCTGCTTAACACTACGGAATCTTCAGATAAGCGTCGTCCCTATGGGGGGCAAATAGGCTTGTATGAGGATTTAAAAGGAATTAGCAGCAGAAAAAAAAGCATGGCAAGTCCTCTGAAACCTTAAAGGGCACTAATTAACAAGACTACGACTACGACTACGACTCGACTACGTCTCGTGTTTCCCCTACACTTCTTGAGTGCTCTATCCGCTTCCTGCGTGCTTTACAACAGAACAGATCACAGGCGAGGCTTCTTTATTTGTTAAATTTATTAATATTTTGTCTGTAAAATACATTAGCTGTAGACGATTCTCTTAAATTTACAAGTAATGCACGCTAAAACATTTTTATCATTATCACACATTGTAAGTGTTAACGTTTAGATCATTATTATCATTAAATTTTCATCAATATTATCAAAGGATTTTAAAATATTATACTAAATTCAAGTACAACACTTGTATCCTGTCTTCTTATAGTATTTCACATTTCATATATCAAATAGTTTGACCTTTTCCAAACCAATTCTAATTTATTTCTTCTTCTACAAAGTGAAACCATACTCAGAAAAAAATCTGAGCCCGTGACAGCTCGAATCCCGATATAAAGAACAATATAAAAACTGTTTCTTCACAATAAACTTAGGTACTGAATAGACATACGGGCACAATTATATGAGTTTTATAACTTTTGGACGTTAAGTTTAATAATTGAAGTGCAATTGCGCTCACGGGATTGAGAAAACTTGCAATTGGGAGAGATGCATCAAGTTATTGATTTTAGATTTAGAAAGCTAAATCTGGCACGTATAGAGCGTTTTCATTCAATCACATGAGACACAAAAGATATTAGACATAGCGGCCACGTTGGTTTACAAAACAAAAGAAATAATCAACATGGCCGCCATGAAGTTAGGTGAGAGCGCTCTATACAATCAATCGATGTAAAAACTAAAAATGTTGACATCTTTAAGTTTAACGTATATAATTTCAAATCTTCAGACGCGGAAAAGTCAAGAGTGGCTCTTAGATATATTGGTCAAAAAATTTTAATTCAGGTCAAGAAATTCATAACGTTGTTCATATCATCAGTTTATGATATTATTGATATCAACTGCCGGAAAGTTTAAGAATTTTAATATTTTCTAATTTAACCATACAGGCCTTCTGATGATTCACAGGAACGGAGTTATGGACACACAATACGTATTTGCTTATTCTGTGATAACAGATATAATTTAAGCTTTAAAATAATAAACGGCTTCCAAAAGAACACAGGAGATAAAAGTGAACATAGCATTTTTACTGAAAGTATATGCAACTATTTGTTATTCGTTTGAACTTCTAATTCCCGTATGCAATCGACTGACCAAGCTTCAAGCCTTAATTTAAAGTTGATAATAATTATTAATGCTATTAAAATAGTATTATTAGTTCTAAGCTTTGAACTAGATAGTGAAGTTCTAGAAAATGACCATTTTCATTTGATTTGTCTTAAATTAGAATTAAATTTCTTGTTTTAATCATCCTAGATTTCGAATCATGCATTTTGGTCGCCTTGAATATTAACAACGATTGCAGTATTACTCATTTCGTCTTTGAGCCCTTTTCTGAAATTCTACAAAGTGAGCATTCAGTTAATTTGAGTTTTTTTTAATTAGCAGAAACGCTTGATGGTATTTTAAAAAGAACTAAATCCAATGTTGTAACAATGTTCACTTGTAAAAGAGTGTAATAACTGTGGGTAAAAAACAGTCTAGAATATGGTTTTTGTAAACTTTTTTAGCAAACTTGTAAAGATGCCAAACACATGTAATCCTCACTTCCTGGACGTTAAGCTTTTGTAACAAATAAATGCTGGCGGTAAAATTTAATAAATTGCAGTTGCTATTTTAAAAGGTGTCACTTTGTGTTCTCGTTTATTAACACAAAGGAAATTTTTAGTCGACAGGTACCTTAAAGAGTAGAACTTGGATGTAAAAAATAGTGAAACAGTCATGCTTGTACGATGTGGCTTAAATTATCTTTATCATTTAGGCCGTCTCATCACACAAACACGGCTCTTTCACAGGTATCTTCTGTGGGAACCGGAGCCCGTTTGATATTCATGCCGCGCTGATTAGGCGCCGAAAAAGACCAAAATAGCTGTTAATGACGATAACAATCTTGCTTGGCGTCGTTTTACAGTACCGGAAATACTTACCCTACCCTCCTTGAACGAGATTTGTAAATTTGATTTTTTCAGGATTAGCGCAATTATGAAAAAACTCAAGAAAATCGACGTTACTGCTTAAATCGGACAAACTTGAAAATACCTTAAGACTGTGTTTTAAAAATAGTGCTACTGAACTTTTCTATATTTGCTACAAGACTAGAAAATATTAAATCCAAAAATCTCCAGTTATTTTGCGTTTTCAGGTTGTTGAAAAAGCTGAAAAGCTGAAATTTGGGCTGTTTTGTATTTCTCGGAATTAAGAATTTTGCAAAAAAAGTAGAACTTCGGAAACTACCACTTATTGCTTTCTATTAGATAATTAACATTTATTAGGTTTTGGAATAAAAGACATAGGGGAGTCGCGTTTGTAAGGAATCTTTCTCTCACTAATCCACGCACGTCATACTTTTCCTTCAAAAATTTCAAGCCACATTTACATATTGTATTTCCTAAACAAGCATAAAATGTGTTTGTTTGCTATGAAAAATTAGTATAGGTAATAGCATGATTTGTAGAGATAATTGGTATAAATACCACGAGTGATATTTCAAAATTGTTATACGTAATTTCAAGAGCCGTTAGGCGAGTGAAATTTGAGACAATTT
>JAOTRI020137489.1:0-10958 GCA_028564885.2 Zoanthus sanctaehelenae
TACAATAATAATTATAAGAATTACAATAAGAATTATAATAGTCTTTATATACCGTAAATAATTATAATTACAATAATAATTATAATAATTACAATAATAAAAATTGATAATAGTCTATATATACCGTAAATAATTGTAAATGTAAGCGTTAGCAGCTACTGTCAGTGGACAGCCGTTTCGTCGAAGTGAAATACTAAGGTAAAGGTTTAGGTTCAATGCACAACCGTGGGAGGGGTGGGGGAGGAGGAAGGGGGTCTGCTGCTTCATCCCTTCCGTCCGAACTTTTCCAGTAGCATTTTGAGATAAAGGAGAAAAATCAATAGCTGAAAATTAAAAAGGAGAGATATCTCTCCTTTTTAATTTCCAGCTATTGATAGGGGTTAAATGATTCTACAATAGTTTTTTCCATATATAGCACCTCGGTGCATGGCGGGTGTCAAAGAAATACGGTATTTTTGTTAAAATATTTGCGCTCTCTAAGATTTCAGTGGACATCCCCATCCTAACCCCATTTCCTCCTCCACTGAAAAAATCCAAGCTATGGCCGTGCAAATTAAAAAAGAACGTTTAGAAAGTTCTATCGTCATTTAATTTATTGAATTTGTTTTTCAAAACAAAATTGCAGCCCTGGGTTTAGCAAACCAATGTTCTATTTAACAACAGGTGGTTCAAATGCTGTACAGAAAGAAATCATGCGAATTCGAGGTTTCGATATGGGACCTGCAAGATCACCTGTTCAAGCTATGGAAGACAGCCAGATAGCAGCTTTGAAAAAGGATCTGTTGGATGTAGAATTTTTGAAGTGGTGTTGAGGTGTAGAGCTACTGTAGTAGTACTTTTTTTTAAAAAAATAATCAAAAATTGAAAAACATATCATTTGGATCATTTAAAAGGAAATTTGATATCTGAAATTAAATTGAAAGTTGATCGTAGAGCTCCTTCCCAGAATCTTTTGATGAGATGGTTGTGACAAGCACACCAGTCAACTTATGGTGATATTCCTCTTGTGCATGTAGATAGAATTAATGTGCTAGTAACTAACTTGAAGCCACGATATTTGGCACTATGGCCACGTTGATTGTTTTTGTAGTGACGGGGTATATTGGTAGTTCATCTTCAAGTAACCAGTTCTGAAATATCAATTATTAGCTAATTCTAATTTCTCTAAATAAACTGCTGTATACGTAAAGATCATCTCAGTAATTATTGTGTAATGCTTGCTATTTCTATTGTTGGTGTTATATCATTATTAGACGCTTGCTTACAAGAACCAGTAAATTTTACCGAGACTGATTGGTTTTGATTCTTCGGCTGCTTTCGTCTCAATTTGTTTTTTTTTAATGTGTTTTTATTTCTATTGTCGATGAGAAATCAAAACCAAAAAAATTAGGCGTTGAAAAATAACGCTGATCATCTCTACTTTTTAGGGTTTCTTTTTTAGGCCCAGTCCACGCATATCCGGCGAATTCTCAAGCAAATCCGGGTATTTTTAAATCCGCTCATCAGAGTGGAAATTTTTGAATCCGAAAACATTTCGCCGATACATGTAGACGGCGAATCCGGATATTTTTTGATACGATGATGTCTAAATGGCGCGGTGCATGCTCCGTAACAAATACTTCCAGAGTTTTCCTGGATACTAGAGTAAATCCGGAGTGAATCCGAATACGTGTGGACGGGCGAATTCGATTTGAATACGCTGTTCTTCACATAAAGTGTGGACGCGAATATTTTCGTTTTCGTTTTCCGGATACGTGTGGATGGGGCCTAATATATACATATGCACGTTTGTCTGTATGACTGTATCTAGTTGAGATTTTAGTTGCATAAATGTTGTTACTGAATCGCCGAAATTCCTGCTTAGAGAGCTTGAGAGACTTGCAAGCAAGGCGATCGCATACGACTGAAAACAGTCGTGACAGATATATTTTTTAATATACGTAGCTTTTGAATTGAGAACCAGTGCTACTAATATTAAAACATACAAGATTTCATTCTCCTCGGGGTAATGCAGAAGTAATGCTTCGCGTAAGTCAAAATCTAGACACTTTACCTCTGTTTGACACTTGTCACCAAAGTCACGACTTCGAATCGAGGGCGGGAAAATTTCGACGATATTTTTTAAAAACAATATTTCTCGTTTTCCTTTTTGCGTTTTATATCAAATATGATATTTTATTTTTACCTTGCACGAGATTCTTGAACAGAATAGGTAAAACATTCATCCTCGAAGGCAGTCAAAGGCTGCTATGTTTGTTGTTTGACTTCCATATTGCCCACAGAATCTCAAAAGTGAACTTTCCGCGGCATATTCTAAAGAAAACAGGCTGCCAGCTCGGCACGTGATAAGCGTTCAAGTTAATGATTTGAGCTAATGTCAGTTCATTTCAAAACCTGGGCTAGTAATTTGGCATTTTCCTAATCGGCGGTACGATACAGGGAAAATCAGTTATGCATTCGTAATTTTTGTGAAAAGTTAATTTGCAATGAACTCCTATATGTTGCGTTTGTTGTTCATTCATCATTCATTTATGTTTAAAACCAAACAGTTTGAGGGGGGAGAAATGGCAAGCTTTTTTTCAGGTGCCAGTTATTGACATTGATTTTGGAGCTATAATACTATAAGTTAAAGTTTTATGGGCGTACTAACTGATACTTTGAAATAATCCTGACTGAGCCAGAATGTATTCCGGAATAAACAAGCAATTAAGCTAAATATGGATGAACAATATTTTTAGTACAAACAACAAGTTGGCGAATCTACCAAACGGCAAAAAGAAGAAACGAAGAGTAATGAAATGTCAAGCCAGTGAGCATGTTTTAGTCATGTATAAATTATAATAACTAATATAGGGTCGCAGTATTTTGTTGTACTGTTTTTTATCAGAGTTTTTACATTTGTATTAATTTTTAAAAAGTATTCAAGAGTAACTTGCTCTTGCAAAGGACGGAAGTTATTAATACTTTGAGGAGTTACACCTTTTGCAGTATATGACGCACAAAACAGGCAAAAGTTTCGAGAAAAACTTAAATCAAATTTCCTTTCCATGTAGCGCAATGCGTCAGTCATATTGTGCTCCAAAACCAGGAACTATATCAACTATTTCGGTCACTTTTCTGTTTGAGAAGCTAAACCACGAACACCAATATTATTTCATGGTGTATATTTACAGGAAGTAACTAGTTCTTGAATATGAAGCATTCTTTTTGGAGGATTAAAGTCTCACAAAACTGAGAGTGAGTCTTCTGATTTTGATTCGACTTAAATGCCGGCCAGTAGCACGATCGTATTTCATAAATTTAAGTTGTATGCTGCTGACGTTCTACAGTGATAAGAAGCAGGAAAAAATTGCCAATATTTGAAGTAGTTTAGATTTAAAGCGTTTTCATATGTTTATATGTATTCTTTACCTCCCCAATAATTTCATGAATAGTGATTTTCTGTTTGCGGTGTAAACTATAATAATATGTTTATGTGTAAACTTCTAGCCACTCAGTAAACATTTTAAACAATTTGGATAACTCGAGCAGATTAATTTACAATGAGGTTCTTTTTTTTACTTTAAAGAATTGATTCAGTTCCCGCATATTCATAAACACTAGATGAATAAGAACCTTTGTGCTTAACTTGAATACTTAAGTATATTAAAATATAGAAAGCGCTTATTATGTGGTTTTACAGCTGACTGAATTATGAATATTGGACCACACTTCCATTGTCGGTAGTCCCATATTGGCAGACAAATGTGTTTTTCTTTCAAATACAACCATTTTCTGTTTCAAATACAGCCATTTCCTCTTTCAAATACAGCCATTTTCTCTTTCAAATACAGCCATTTTCTCTTTCAAACACAGCCATTTTCTTAACGCATTTATAAGTTTTCTTACTTCAATTTTAATCAACTAGTTGTGTGATGCTCAATGAATGCAGTTAGATCAGTTGAAAGAGTTACCGAAATACGAATGTTTTTCAATTAAACCGATTTTCATTAAGAAGTATCAGTTGTGTGGCTCTCAACTAATTAAACTTCTCAGCCTGAAAGGCTCCGAATCAACGAATCCAACAACCATGTTGATTGGACCATGTTTACGTGCCACATGTGTCCTCAATCTCCATATCTTTTTACTAGAGCAGTAAATGCGGTGGGCCCGTCAAGACTCTTCGCGTGATCATGTAAAACATTTTTGTTTTTTCTTTGTTAAAAAGCGTTGTTTTTAGACTTTTCAAAAAGTAGGTGTTGATATTAAAGTGACATAAATACCATTTATTTATATTAATGTTGCAGAAAACCACAGGTTAATTATTTTTTGATCATATAGCGTTTTTAAGTAAATACTTATCGGTTGCACGAAAGTTATAAATATCATGTATTATGTATGTAATTAATAGAGCACGTAGGTGTTTCAACTCTAACCACGATGGTTTGAAACTTTTAATATTTTTTTAAAATCGAGTTTACTGTTTTAAGTATACTGATTCAGCTGTCTTTGTGTGAATACGACCAAAACATAAAATGCTGGTCGGGTCAAAAGAGAAACATGCAGCTGTAGATTCAATGTGTTTAGGGCCTTCGTTCCAAACGGCTTACACTGAGTGTTTCGTGCCGAAACTCGTGCACTGCATAGATATTTAGTCCAATGTAGTTATCTCTCCAGGCAATTTCATGCTTAACTATCACACGGCTTTTGTTCATTCTAGCTTATGATGATTTTAAAAGGCTTTTTAAGAAGAACGTATTGCTTAACTTACTAAATCTTTTCTGGATTACTCTAAATAAGTTTACTTATAAAAATTAGAAACAAGAATATCCGGGCCCCTCCCTATTAAGTATCTTTATTAACTGTAAGATAATATCGTAATAAGGAATTCTAAAAATCTATTAGATAGCCGATACACTAGAGCTATCTTATTAAAAAGTAAAAACTAGTACTTTTTACACCTCATTTTGCAGCCAAAGTTGAATATATTTTACACTAGTTATTTTCAACTGAAAGTGCGGCAAGTACATTAGTTTGTTATAGTAACTATACTGTTCTATTTTCGGCACACCACGTTTGAATTTGAACCGCTGATCACTTGTATTGCGTGTACCAAAATGTTTGTGACATACTTGACTCGACTCTTGATACGGTATGAACTTGAGCTACTGATTGAATTAATGGCCTGTTCATGCACTGCTAGTGACATCCTAAGATTCCACTGTGTTCTGTGTTCATAAGATGCGGTTATTCACTGTGCTCGCAGCAACAAGATACAGTGTTAGATATTATGTCGGCATATAATTAACAAATATAGCCAAGCCTAATTCGTGTATTACTATAGAATTAAAAAGCGGACCCGTGCGCCCTGTTCAGTTATAGAAACACGCAGGAATTTTAAGTTCACGAAAGAAGTGATGGGAGAAAAATGAGCCGCAGGCGACAAACTGACCCAACGCAAACTGACGCAATTTAATTTCTAGTTTTTTTGATAAATTACCCTCGTTTTCATAAGTTTTTGGAGCTTTGCAGAGAACTCCTATCATAATAGATATCTGAACAGACATATCTACAATGCCGCTGAAAAAAAATCAAAACAGCCACTGTTCATCAGCAGGATGCCCAAATTGTGTGCAGCTCTACTATTGGTTTTTTGCTCCATTAAGTGTCCTCAACATTGAATGTAAAGAATTAAATTTATTGCAAAAAAGATTTTACATAGTTTTTGCGGCACAGTTTTGAAAGGCAAATCTGTTTTGAATTGAGGAAAAAACACCTTAAGATCAATGGGGGATAGTATCGGCTGACACGGTTCAAATAGGCCATTTCCGAGTTCTCTCGAGCCTCTTTCAAAACTAGTCTAAGTGCGAAACCTCTCATATGAAAATAAGCTTTATATCCAGTTTCATTTTCATGCAAATCAAAGTCATTTTCATAAGAATGGCTTTGCACTTAGACTCGCTTTGAGAAAAAAAAAGCACAAGGGAAGTCAGAAATGGCTTATTTACCAACAGTGTTTAAAGATTTGGTGGGCCGCCTGTGTTATATGGGGAATTGTCTAGGTTTACTGTTTGTTACAAACTCGCTTACCTAAATGGAGACACAGTGACTACTGTCTATCGACGCAGTAGCCACAAGTTAAACACATATTTATGTGTCGTGCAAGGGCAATATATGTAACATCCTTCGCTAACTCGAGAAGTGCTTTTAATAGCGTTATATATTTTAGTTATTTCTGAATATTATATTTATAATTTGCTAACTTATAGATTAGGATACAATATTTTAGCATAAGTTATTCAAGAGGTTAAAAATGATAATGATAAATATAATAACGGCTTTACTAGATTTAGCCTTATCTATCAGGCCAAAGGCCTACTTATTGGGGACAAAATCCTTACAACTCTAAGGTAGACGGAGACTTTCACATGACAAACGCATAAACACAGAAGTTTCTGAGGACCTACGGTTTAACGTCCTTATCCGAGAAGACGCGAAAGGCTAATCATTTGCAGATGTTAGAGCAAAAGCAGAACTTTCTCCTCAATTATTTTTGGACCTTGAGTGGTGGTCTTGCAGGAAATTAAACCCGAGCCTCTCGCACAGTAGAGTGGCATCTTGTCAGCTACATTAAGTATTCTTAAAATTTTAGCAATTTCAGCGTCAATCTTTTTACAAAGTATATGTATTCGTATAAAGAGAGCGTATTTAGTTTGAAGTTAGGCGTTGTTTCAAAAGAGCATTTACCTACAACACCCACTCAAGAAACTCATTTTATATTCATCATTATAAATCATATTACGAACACAATGTTGAAACTATACCATACATGTAGATATACCAGAAAAATATTGAGAGCTCTGGAAATTTCCATTAGTGAAAACAACTAAGTACACGTGGTTATGATAATGTGGTGTAGACCACTAAACGTCGATATTTTATGATTACGTTTGTTCCATGCTGTTAGCGTGATCAATTTTCACGGATGAAGCATTTCCAAAGAGTTGCAAAAAAAAATTTGCGGGCTTCTGGGATTTGATATTGAGTTACTGATGCTCTGCTCTGCCAGCTGAGCTTAGCAACCACCCACAATGGCAAAAAAATCAACTCAACTATTGCAGTCAGCTGCAGATCACTTTATCAGCCTCACAGGAATCAAGGGGGTCCCAGTGCTGTTAAAAGACTTTCACCTGCGAACATTTTCGTTTTTTGGGTTTTCAGTAGAAACACTTCACCATTGAAATGTAAAACTATATCCTGTCTCGTTCCCATGGTCCTTAATTAACTTGCAAAAAAGCGTGCGTTGGCCACGTGACAAGAACACGTTTTAGGTTTTGTGTGTCAGAACAATTTCATAAATCAAATATATAATTCAGAGAAATTTAATTCACATGATATTAGTCAACATAAAGTGCTGTAAGTTTCAGACCACGAATTGAAAGTGACCGGCTGTGTGGAAGCCAGCAACAAGATGCTATAAAGACGTTTTATCCGTTTTCAATTGGTGGATTAAACATTTTGGACGATTTTCATGTATTTACGTCGCAGAATCGTTGGATTCTATAGCATGGACAGCTTCGAAATAAATTTGCTTCTATCGAAAAAGACTAATTGCGCGACGTATAAACAGGTCCAAGTTCTCTGCGTAAGCAACTGATTATAGAGGTTGCATTTACAATTTTGACTTTATTTAATGTTCTGTTTAACTGTTACCAGGCTATTAAAACGGTCGAAACAGCTTATCATGGCGTCAAATTAACATTCAGGTTCACTAATTTGATTTATAAATTAGGTTTGATGACACGTGCGTTAATCTACGTGTAGTGCGTTGATCTGCACATGCTACAAGTGTTGTGCGTTTACCAACAAGGGTAGTGCGTTGATACACACGTGTGTTTTCATAGCGCGCTATAAGGCTCAATGTGACGCGAGCACTATGGTTGTTCGTGAGCATTGACGAGAAGGTAAAAACACGTTACTGCGTCTAGGGTTTTGCTGAACAGATCTCGAAATCTCACGAAAGTTTGTTTTAGTTTCACTGTGCTGTGAGCGTGATCTATTTCTCAGTAAATGGTATATTCTGTAAGGGCAATTCACACTACCAACGTATGCTGCTATCTGAACTTCATAATTATCATTTAAGCCACTTCCCACAAGCGTTGCGCTTTTGCATATAATCTGGTTATGTAATAATTTATTTGAAGTTGGTAAAAAGTTTCTGTAAGTTGTAAAGCAGTCGTGACGTAGCCATGGGGTGGGTCACTCACTCGGGTGGGTGTTTTTTAAAATATTATTTAAAAGGCCTTTGAATAACCTCAGTTGGTTTCCTTAATTATCTCAAGTACTTCATATCGTTTATGACAAAAAAGTTAGGAATTTGTAAGTGGAAAGAGTTTCCAATTTAACCGGCAAACTTTAAAGGTGAAAAGTTTCTTTATTACTAAAGAGTGAATTTGGAACTTAAGGCGAGTTTTATTTACATTTTCTCTTAGTAGTTGTTGTTTTGATTGTATGGCGCAGGAACTGGAAACACCATCAAGTATCTACTAGTAGGCGATTTTGCGGTACAAGCACTTGACTTTGCTCATTTTGCATAACGGCAGTTTACTTCTGACGTAACTGAGATATACCTTAAATTGGTCTTCAGGTCTGCAGAGATGGTCACATTGATGCAGGTAACAGAGAAAGGAGGATTACCAAGAAAGCAGGCGACTTGGTTCTCACGAAAACAGTAAGTCACAACACAAAGAATATAAATCAACTTTTTGTTCAATTAGAAGAATTTTAAGTGTTCTCTTGTAAAGGAATTTATGAAAAATTTGTTTTTGTTTGGATCGAAAAAACAATATCAATTCTGCAAGATAACTGCTTTCATTTGTGACAATACTCTACAAATCTAAAAACCTAATATTTTTTCGAAGAGAAAGCAAGGTTCAGTTGCTGTCATTTGATTGCAAAGATAAAATGGTTTATAGATTCAAAACAAATAGTTGTTTCACAGAAAAAATGGTGTATTTAAAGCGAGTTAAAGAATGATTGAAGTGATAAAAAACCTCTTTTCCTAAGGCAAGATATCTGTCTGTTTTCTCAATGACTGTACTCGGGCGATATCAGGCATTCTTGTCATAATTTAGGGCACTAAAACTTGATATTTTGACACTATATTCTTATATATTCTGAAACAAAATTCTCGTGACTTTCACTTAATTTGTACGCATCACTACCTTGAAGTTTAATTTGTTTGGCAATTGCGATAAAAGATATATATATACGAAGAGAGGAAAGATATAAAAAGGTATTATAATATTTTCATGTATGACAAAATTCCAATATTAATGTGTCTAAAAACAACTCAAGGATGAATTCTTCATGATTATGGTTGTTAGTAGTGTAAGAAGATAATGTTTCGAGCGTTAGCTCGAATTAACAATTTTGTCAACTGATTACCGAGTCGTAACACTCCATGCATAAAAGTTTTTAATCTAGGTAACCTTAACGCTTTTTTAATAAGAACAACTTTATAAGAACAACGAAGCTCAAACTGGCCAAAATTTAACGACTATTTAAAAATATTTTCAGGTTGAGGCCGTTCGAATTTCTATGAAATTTCTATTTCAATTTCACTCATAAGTTAACTTAGTAACACAATATATACTGACACATGAAGTCTCAAAGTATTTCGCATTTATTCTAAAATGCCAGGCGCATCGTTTTGCAATGTTTTAATCGTTTCTACTCTTTTTTCTTCAATTTCAGCTCCTAAAAATAAGAACAGAATAAAATGACAATTTAAGGATGAAATTATTAAAAAATTAAGAACAATAAGACTTGAACTTCAAATTCACGCGTGGTTTTAAAACTGAACAGAGCGCGCGGGTTCGTTTTTTATTTTTATATTATATAAACGTCCTCTAATTTGTCCCAAAACGTATAAAAAATTTTGTTGAAAAACTTTTGCGGTTTGGATGGCAAAGGTCAGGTATTAACGTTAGAATGCAAAAATGTTTGTTTTGTTTTTTGTGTTTTTATTCAATCTTTGGAGTTCTGGGGACAACTTGGCACATAGTATGAAAACCAATTTTTGTCTTTTAGGCAAAACACGTTTGATTTTTTGTTTGCTACTTTCCATATTTCCACTAGAAAAATACTAAAACAAAATCTTTTTCTCACAGTTTACAAACTTTCTGTTATCTGCGCGCATGCGGTTTACGCATGAGCAGGGTTGCAGACCTTGCATTGAGTTCCGGTCTTATAAAACTTAATCTAAGTAGTGTCAGGACCAAGTGTTTATGTTTCCTTCTTTTTATGTATAAAAACTCAAGTAAGGGGTGATACACACTTTTCATTTTATAAGAACGTCGAATTTTTCAACTAAGGTTGAACGCCCTTAAATATTTTCGGTTTATCACCCTCAATATATTTACTGATTTTAGACAATATACATAATACATGAACCGTATGTAGTACATGTACCTTGTACTGTATCGAATTTTAAAATACATAAGCTGGTACGAAAGAAAACCTCTGATGTTTTCTGCAATCTTCAGTCAAGATTGAAGACCATAAGCAAATTTTTCAATTATACTATATGAATTATTTCATCATAGTTATAAATAAATGTTCCTCACCTTTTCTCAGCCCCAGCGTATTCTTAAATTTTTGGCGATTTTCAACCTTAAAAAAATGAGTGTAATAACTTAGAAAATTACATACTGATGACTCAGATTTCAAATGTTTTAGAAACAGACAAACTTTTTAAGCAAAAACCACCCAAACTCTACTCCACGGTTTGGCCAGAACCTGCACGCTAGCGCACAACCAGCTTCACTCGAATAACAACAGTGTACAGCTGTTTCGTCCTTATTAGGACTCATCAGCACGGTACAGCTTTTTAGCCACGAGCAATGGAGCCACAAGGGCGAGTTCAGAGAACTGCTTTAAGGCTAAACTCCCACCGTCCGAATATGGGAGCTTGGTTG
>JAOTRI020137500.1:0-10957 GCA_028564885.2 Zoanthus sanctaehelenae
GGCAGTTATTTGCAGGTCACGTGGTGGGTTCCCAGCCAATGAAAATGGGGGAAAAAATCCATCGAATGATAATAAAACTTGTCACATAAAAATTGCTCGTGTAGACGGGGCTTTAGTTCACTGGAAATAATTCGCGCGTGCAATTGGTCAAAATCGATCACATGATAAATCAGAGAACAGACCACGCTCAGGAGTTCATTATCAACAATTTACCATGCTCTTTTCGATTGCTTGCAAATGGCCGAAATATAATGGTTTCTGACAATAGAAAAAGAAGAATTCTTAAAACTAATCAGTGATTCTATTTTTTTTAATTGTCCTTTATCAGAGTATACACTCAAGTTATTTAATTTGGCGGGCTTTTGGGCGCACGTCCAACAGTTCCCGCCTTTTAGTTTTAGATACGTTTGCCGAGTTTGGGTTTTTTGTGAAGCAGTTTGAAACATTTTTAAATAGTTTTTCTGTTGGAACTTTTAAACATAGAATTCAAACTATTGCAAGATTTACTGATACCGGATTTTTAATTGTTGTACTTGATTTCTTTTATGATGCGAAAATTTTGTATAGAAAATATACAAATTCTTGACTTGTTTTGACAAGAAATCTTCAAGATGGCGATTTGGTACTTCTCAATCGAGGATGGCTGCGTGAGAAAACATTTCAACTGCTGGTTGAGTTCTTCTATTTAACTTCAGCTTTTGGCAAATTTTTGTAAAAGCTTCGTTTCGCATTTGCTTAATTGAAAATTATTTTCTTTGTGTTGTCTTTTTAAAATCTTTGAGTTTTGTCTTTTAAAAATCATTTTCCATCAATGACTTTTAGTTATTTCTGTGTTATTCTATTGGAACTTAATACGCAATTTTAATTATGTACTTATTTAATTAAACTGTTTAAACTCGACTCTTGCTTGACGTTCGTTGTGTAAAGCGCGTCTTGCAATGCAGTGAGCTCAGCCTGCTTATTAATTACTTTTTGTTCGTAATTTGTTTGCAAATATACCCACTTGCTGGCGATAAAATAAACTTGAAATTTCTTGTTCACTTTATCGCCAGCTCGTGAGTATATTTGTAAACAAACTACTCATTTCCAGTGACTAATAATCCAGTATACATCATGTTAATTCTAAACAAATAAACAGTCAGTGTGCTTTGTCTCCTTAAAGGATCGAGAGACAATCTCCTGTGCACTGGCAAAAACAAAACGTCCCTCTATCATCCCTGTTTGTATACGGGAGAAAGGTGTAAAGGTGTGGAGGGTTCGACCCTGGAGACAAAATATCCAAGGGAAAAATAAAATAATTTCAGTATAAGATCAACATGTAATCGAACCTTTTACTTGTTCAATTTGAAATTAACTTGCAATTGCGTGTTTTGAAAAGTTCAAATTTGATTTATTTTAAAATATATATGCATATATTTATGACTTAAAGAGGGTGGCATTCCAACGATAAAATCACTAGCTAGAAGGATCCAAATGATACACAACGTTTTGCTATACAAATGTTTTATGGATGAATATAAAAAATAGCGACAACGAACTACTAACTGCTCTTTTTTTTAATGAAAAAACAATATATTCCGTGAGTGGGAATCGAACCCGCGTCCCCTGGTTACTAGTCAGGTGTATATATACATATTTTTATATTAAAAAATGAAATCCGTTATCAACATACTTAGATGCATAGATCATGTAGGGCATAACTGGAACCATAAGAAACGAATCACAAACTCCAATGACTACCATCGATAAACACACCAACCAGATTTTCCTGCAAAAGTTTTCAGAACACAACTGATCATTTTCGTAAATTTATAAATACCAGGCGGCATGTACTAAAACCAGGAACACCAGCATACCACGGAGCACCCCGGAACTAGGGTTAGGGTCAGACTTTGGATAGGGTGTTTCGTTGTGTTCCGGTGTTGCTGGTTTTAGTACATGCATATGTTGCTTCATAAGTTTATATTGCCAATGTTAACTTGATGTCATGGTGGCAATGTTGGAATTCAGAGTTAGGCTTTGGAATTCAGAGTTAGACTTTGAAATTCAGAGTGAGACCTTGAAATTCATAGTGAGGCTTTGGAATTCAGAATTCAGAGTTAGGCTTTGGAATTCGGATTGGGGATTTGGAATTTAGAGAGAGGCTTTGGAATTCGGAGTAAGGCTTTAAAATTCAGAATGAGGTTAGGGTATTCAGAGTGAGGCTTGGTGAATTCAGAGTGAGCCTTGGGAAGTTAGAGTGGGGCTTGGGGAATTCAGATTGTGGCTATATATTTACCAACTTGAAAAAAGTAAATTTCAGATAGCTTCAGTATTTTCAAAAGTAACATGTGATCTAAAATTTTACGTTTAGTAGTTTTATTATCTTTTTGAATCGTAATAGTATATATAAAATTAATATGAATGACATTTGCTACAACACCACTTACCCCTTTTGTAAGCCAACGGCTTCCAAAAATGGAGCAGGTCCTAACAACAAGTAACCCAAAGCGATTCCTACAAACCCAATTGCCATCAATGGAACATATTGTTTCTAGAAGGCAAAATAACAATATTGTTTATCTTAGACCCGTTTAAACGGATCAAACATGTACGTCAAACATAATCTAACATTGTTGGGTGGTGTTGGACGATGATTGATCAGTGTTGGATGATGGAGTGTTCAAACGAATCCAACACTATCCAATAATGTTGGATCTTGGTATCAGGCCCATTAACTATTTTAAATAATTTTTTTAAATAATTAATGTATGCGCCTTGAACGGATGCAAATTTAATCGGCTCTCTTACCATTTGAATTTTTTCTTAGAGTTACATAGTTGTTCCTTTAAACTTGACGGTGGACGATAGATCCCAGCAATCAAGAGAGGTCGCTTTGACTTGAAAGGGGACGTTTCACGCCAAATGATTTCTAAGTTGGAATCTTTAAGATCAATTTTTCTTATACATTTCAGTTCTTTATTTACATATGCCAATACTCCACCTCTACCTCCTTTTTTATCCCGGCGATGAATAGAAGATCCAGGAACAGCATACAGAGAATCCGGTGATTTGGGCTTCAATTTAGTTTCACTTATAAAGAATAAGTCGATTTGAGGTCGTACAGTTTTTCCTAAAAGATAGAGTTTGATTTGAGTGAATTTCGTTGACGCTAAAGTCTTAACATTTCAGTAGTCGGGACGCAAGCCTTCATCACCAAGTCC
Organism: Zoanthus sanctaehelenae; assembly: GCA_028564885.2. Lineage (NCBI taxonomy): Eukaryota > Metazoa > Cnidaria > Anthozoa > Zoantharia > Zoanthidae > Zoanthus > Zoanthus sanctaehelenae. Next base: position 3,204 of record JAOTRI020137500.1, read on the forward strand.
CAGATCAAATTATGGGTAAGGATCACAGTAATTGTCACCATCGTCCGAAGAACATTCAGTATCACTACATGTAGAATGCAAATAATGCGTACCGGACATATCAAAACTTGGCATCACCAGAATCTGAAACATACCCAGAAGGGCCAGGGTTCAGACTGACATCCCCAGAAAGCAGAACCAAACAAACAGCGATGAGGTTTGTTGTTGTAAGGAAGATCCCTTCCTACAGCTTCAAACATGGCCGCATAGACTCCACACTTGATCGCCGATTCAAAACTGATTTACGGCCCGGGTATGAGTCTGAATGTAATTTTAAGGCGAGGAAAAGTGAACAATCATATAAGACATCTTTCAAGACAGAAGGGTGTTTGTCCCACACAATAATAAGCAATAAAATAAATAAGATCATAGAGCAGATTCTGGTCGTCATTCTTCCCCCGACGAGACGCCAAGATAAACTCGTGACCCTCTAAACAAGTTTGAAATAGACATATGCATATGATAATAATAATAAAGTAATTAAAACTAACTTGTAAATAAATAAAATATGATTTATCTAAAAAATTATATAAAACATTTGAAAATAAAGTAAAATTAGTATAAGATATAGTAAAGTGATGAGCATTTTTACTCCAAAAGTTACTTATATAAAGACTTCTTCAAAGTTTCTAAACTAGAGCTACTCAAATTTCATTGGAAAGTGAATTCGGATTCTATTTTATACTTTCGGAAAGACCCATATTAATCTTTATCATTTATAATCTTTATTATTTATAATCTTAATTACATATGTAGTTTGTCTTTCACTTGAACGTATGTCGATGTTAGCGTAATTCTAACATATAATTGGGACATACCCTATTCAAACGTTTATAAACTAATGCACACTAAGTCTTATAAATTTTAGCTTCATGAAAAAACGGTAGCCAATTAAGTTCTCTAAAAAGATCTACACTTTTTGCTTTAGTATCAGCATTGAGAATAACATGTGCGGCACGCTTCTGTAGCCTGAAGACCATACTTAAATTATCAACAGATGTGGAAATCCACACACTAGAGCCAAACATCAGTTTGCTTAATCATGGCGTTATAATAAAGAATTCGTTGAGTTAAAGCTAAATAACGTCTGATATTTTTCAAAACAGCAATACGCTGTGTTAGCTTCTTACAAAGATTATCAATATACTCATTATAGTAGATATGAAGGTACAGTAATGCTGCTGCCAACCTCGTGTTTGTGCTCATATTGAGGCTTAGGTTATCTACTAATACCATGTGCTACTTTTTTTAGGATTACTTCATTTAAACCACATTTACGAACTTACAGTTTTGTCACTTAACCAGCCAATCAGGGGAGAAGTAACAGTGTAGGTTAATGATCCAACCAGAAATATCAGGCCAATCTCAGATGGCTTTAAGTGACACTCCTAGGAAAAGACTTAAATCAGACTTCTCTGTCAAGCTTGACTTTTGTGATCAACAAACAAAGAGCGAATACACTTAATGTTAACTGCGAACTGCAAGATATTATTGTCACTAATTAATTCTGGTGCTTCTTCACTATCAAAAGAAGCGACATCACCATCCTCTCCTTGGACCTGAAAGCATTCCTTGTTATTCATTTGATATCCTACTATGGTGATTCTTAACTACTAATTGAATACACAATACTTTCCTCTCTTTCACACAAAAAAGCAATTTGCTTAGAGTCCTACTTCCTTTACTTCGATCAACCTTCTTACCCAAACTCCCAAAATATCTACAGTATCTACCTTTCTACTTATTGAGCTTACTCATACTATTTACCTGCATAGTTAAAGGATTGTTTACCAAAATAAACTACCTCAACGTATAACTACATAAATCCCAACAACTTCACCATTACAAAATCCTGAACATAAATGAAAAACGATCATACGAATAGCAAGAAAATAAATAATTGTAATGTTTATAGATCAATAAAGTAATGAACAATGCTGATTCCATGCAAAGAATGGTGATACTTAATTAACTGTATGTTTAGGACAAACTGCCACGCACCTTTTTTAAGAAGGGAGCAAATGTTGGCTCAAGAAATCCAAAAGACATTCCACCAGAAATACTAAGGAAAGCTAGAAAGAAGAAACCTTCATTAATAACTAGGCTTAAACATTTTAAGCATACTTTAACATTATCAGGTATAACTTCAAAAACTTTAACAGCCCAGAATAATTATCTAAAAATTTCCAAAATTCAATTTTAAAGAAAAGCAGCTATTACTATCAAATTGCTAAATGAAACATTTTAATCTAAATTCAATGTCGGACAATAGCAGTTCCATTTTTCGTGTTGCTTATTATTATGTTTAAGTCTGGTAAGCATCTTTGATATAATTCACTTTCGACCAGGCACTTACAAATTAAATGTGAAGGTGCACAGTCTTTTCACTATTATCTGTGAACGTTTGCACCTTACTGTCTCGTTGAATAAGAATGTTACACTCAAGGCAAAGAAGTTAACGTTAGTAAGATATGATTATCCCCCTTATATACAAAAAACCTTATTGAATAAGAATGTTACACTCAAGGCAAAGACGTTAACGTTAGTATGATATGATTAGCCCCCTTATTTATATAAAACCTTACTGAATTAGGATGTTACACTCAAGGCAAAGACGTTAACGTTAGTAAGATATGATTATCCCCCTATATAAAACCTTATTGAATAAGAATGTTACACTCAAGGCAAAAAAGTTAACGTTAGTAAGATATGATTATCCCCCTTATTTATATAAAACCTTATTGAATAAGAATGTTACACTCAAGGCAAAGAAGTTAACGTTAGTATGATATGATTATCCCCCTTATATATATTAAACCTTATTGAATGAGGATGTTACACTCAAGGCAAATACGGTTAAGTTAGTAAGATATGATTATCCCCCTTACTTATATAAAACCTAATTGAATAAGGATGTTACACTCAAGGCAAAGAAGTTAACGTTAGTAAGATATGATTATCTCCCTTATTTTTATAAAACCATATTTCACTTCAATCTGCTTTACACAATGAATGAGCTAAAAAGAGGGGAAACATCTCGCCTGAGTAGCAAGCGTTTCCATTGTAATAAAGCAAAAGAAGGTGGTAGGTGAAAGGGAACGATGGAAGGAAAGGAGTTTCTTTCCTTCCCCTTCCCTGACCCCCTCATCTCGCTTTTTCCCTCTCACCCCAAATTTTGCACGACCAAAATAAAACATCTGGCAAAAACCAACGTAGATGCTTGCTACACAGGCTAAGAAACATCGAAATCCAAGGTGCTTAACCATTATGATAAATTTGACAACTCACCCATTAGACCAATGGCAGGTACTTTAAGAGTTTGCAAAATGGATATGCGCTCCTCGTTATCATTTTCCGCTGTATAAAACACAATCAAAGTAACTCATGTATACAATCAGATACCTAACAATTATTCCACAAGCGCGCATTGAATATGAAATGGTAAATAGCCACTGAAGTGTGTCTTTGGCTAAAATAATATCATATTTAACAAGCGCGAAAGGAATAATTGTTTTATTAAATTCTATGAACTTTCCAAACCCTTGGATACAAACAAAACTGTAATAAAATGATAGCAGAGATTGCTAAAATATAGTTTTATTTCCATATATGGTTATTCGATATGAGAGCCGATAACCGAGATTGAGTGAACCAATCAGAAGGATAGAACTGCAATTTTCGACGTTGAAAATTTAATAAAATCAGTTATTGTTCTAAAGGCAAACTTTAAAACTAGTTATCATCAGCTCTAATAACTCAAACATGTAATAGATCAAATAAGAGCACACTTCGTACCGTTACCGATTGTCACGTGACTTTTCATCTCGATGGGTTTTGGAACGGTTTTTCTCGCGCATTCTTTATCCGGCTTGTCAGGTAACAACATCCCATTTTTGTGCATCGTATCGCCAAGTTTTTTACAGACTAACTTTTGAGACATTGAACCATATTTGTTTCAAAACTAGTTGCGATCCAACACATTTTTCTGTACATTAAAAATTGTAGTCAACATACTGATTTTGACTTTCCTCATATAAGCGGGGCATATAAGCTACCATATTGAGCACGTGTCAACTCAAATTTGGGCAAATTATCCCTTACTACCATACCCAAGACAAATTCTAAAACTTCTGGCAAAGATCTGGAACAATAATTTGTCTTGGGTATTTTAGAGGGGAAGAATTTTGCTTGCCACGTCAGTGCTTAGCCTGTTCGCTTAAAAAATTATTTGTCCAACCTGTGATTCAATAAAGCGTGACATGCATCACTCTGCGATAGATTCGAGAGCTTACGACTTTCAAATCTTTAATCTCGAACAGATACTGTATATTCATTACTATTATTCATCTCACAGTTTATCGGGAATATTTTGTGCATTTAGAGAAACCACTAATTAACAATTTTAGCAACAAATTGACAAAAACAACGTCGATGCAACTTCATACTAAGAGCCTATTGCTACATTTGTCTATCAATTTGTCAAACCTTCATCCTTGGGTAAGAGAAACCAGGCCAATGGAAGGGTTGCCCAGCATGCTGCACCCATCACAATGAACGGGAGCTTAAAACCACCAGCCTTTAAAAGATCAGTAAACTTGGATTTTAAAAAATGCCCTGATAATAACTGCCTTGGTTTAGAGAGAAGTAAAAAGTATTTGTCAAAGAATACATTTTCATAAACATCTTCTAAATTCAGATATGGGTAAAAGTGACTACTTCCAAATATATTTAAGACAGAAACTGATGTCTTGAAACTGACACTACAAACTTGTCTTGTAAAGGGAAGCTAGACTAGTTAAATATCTGGTATAACGGATCATACCAACCGGGACATGTTTGACGAAGAGCAGAAAAAAAAATAAAAGTAGTACAAAAGCTGAATATACATAGATTTGTAAATAAAGTTTTAAATAGCACAACTCGTAGTTCAAAAATAAATAAAATAGGGAGTCCAGGACTGATTGTGCCAAGTGGTATACAAGATGATTTATGCTTTTAATAGGTTTTGATAAGGCATCTATAGGACTGATTGTGTCTGGTGGAATGCCTTTAATAGAATGGTTTTGATAAAGCAATCTAGGACTGATTGTGTCTGGTGGATTGCCTTTAATAGAATGGTTTTGATAAGGCATCTATAGGACTGATTGTGTCTGGTGGAATGCCTTTAATAGAATGGTTTTGATAAGGCAATCTAGAACTGATTGTGTCTAGTGGAATGCCTTTAATAGAATGGTTTTGCTTAAACTGTGAAACAATTACATCTCATAACCATTGTCATATATAGTTTATTCAACACAAAAGATTACAAATGAAATAGTGTATATGGTCATATTACTAATATTAAACCAATATCTAGTTCTCTCCGAGCCACTAGGCACAAAAAAAATTTGAAAATCAATAATATATTCATCTACGAGAACGTATGTGACAGGATGCAGACATGATCTAAAATCTTTTAAATGAAATTTTATGTAATGTTCTTGTGCAAGATGTTATTGCCTTCAGTCTGGATAAGATAAAAATCAATTCTGAGTCCTTTTTTAACGGTAAAATTACAAAAAGAACTGATCAATGGAAAGAAAAAATTATTTTCATAGAGTGGAGTTTTAAGTTATAGGGGCTTACGCTACAACAATAAATATGAAGGAAAATTTTAAATCAGTTTGGGGGGAATCAAGTTAATGAAGGTTTGAGTTAACAGAGTATAGGGTTCAACAATATTAGGAATTTATTATGTCCAGTACCAACGCAAATAGAAACTACAGTGCACAAAACTCAACTTACAGCATAAAGGGCCCCACCAAGGGGCGGTCCAGCTATTAAACCCAGACCAATGAATGTCTCCATAAAGCCCTAAAACATAAGTTCAGAAAATTCTTGATATTTTGAAACTCAGATATGGGGCAATAATTTACACTGGGGGAGTAGGTATTTATGTAAAAGAAAACATATTAGACTTTACAATACGTAAAGACCTTGAATTTGTCTTTGAAGGCAAAGAGACATGCTTTCTCGAAGTTCCAAAGGAGAAGGGGAAGGAATCATTATTGGCTGTATCTATAGGCACCCTTTAAGCAACAATGAAACATTCCATTAACTCTTATGTAAAACACTAGAAAATATCAATCGCTCTGGCTATGAGGCTTATTTAGCATGTTACATTAATGTGAACCTACATGCCTATAGCTCACACAAACCAACATCTGATTATCTTGATATGGCTACTTCCCAATTATTACGAAAGCCACCAGAATAACATACCACTCAAAAACTCTAATAGACCATATCTACACAAATTGTTTAGAGAAAGTTCCTCAGTCTGGTATTTGCCTTGCTGACATCTCAGTTAACTTTCCTTGCTTTTGCACCTTTTCATCCAAACTTCTCATTAATGTTCAACAGAAATATACTATAGAGACTTTTTAAATTTCAATAACGATCTGTTCATTGAAGACCTGGATAAAGTAGATTTCTTATCTATTGTAGAAAAGGATGTGAAGAAAAGCATGATGAATATTGCAAACACTTTTCAGTATTTATATGACAAGCATGCCACTGTTAAAAAGACCACAAACCGAATAAAAAAAATGCTCAAAAAACCGTGGATAACAAAGGGCATTTTGAATTCAATTAAGAATTGACATGAGTTATTTAGATAGCACAATTTGAGTAACGACCCAGAAAAAAACAAAATACAAATCTTTTAATAACTGTCTAAACAAAATAAAAGCATGCAAAAGCAAGAAACTAATAGTTTAATACTCAATTTGCATTAAATAAACTTAACATAAAAGCTACCTGGAAAATGATTGATATGATCGCTAGTAGAAACAAATTGAAAAAATCAATTTTATCCAAATTACTTTGCAACCGAAAATGCTATACAGATAAAAAGAATATTTGCAATAAATTAAATGAGTACTTTGTTAATGTTGGCCCAAACTTGCCTTTAAAGTTGCCTACAAACCCTGACTTGCCGATACCTACTAGCTATATGAAACGAAACTTCCAGCTGGGTTATATGTTTAGAGCAATTTGTACTGAAGAAGCCTTAGACATGATTCAGGGTCTGACAAACGGCAAAGCCTCCATAGGCCCCCAAATTAAATGCATAAAAATGGCTAATCAAATTAGTACAGCTTTTACCTTGGTCTTTGATAATTCTTTGGCTCAAGGCATAATGCCCGACATCTTAAAACTTGCAAGAGTTACGGCTGTTCACAAAAGTGACGAGTCTACTTAACCAGAAAACTACCGACCCACATCAACATTCGTCTTTCAACCACATTTTTGAAAAATTAGTATTTAAACAAATGATCAGTTACATTGAAAAACAAAGATTTTAAATAATTGGCAATTCGGTTTCAGAAAAGGTCATTCAACGGAAGAAGCCATTATAGAAGTAAAGCTTGGTTTTCAGTAGCGATGCAAGCATATGCAAAAATACAAGCAGTCCTAATGTCATCAAGAAAATCATCTAACGCAACGATAAGCACATGCATAAACGCAAGGAAAGAAACATTTTCCTTTTTTCTTGTGCTTGTGCTTGTGCTCGACTGTTGTAGTGAAAACGAAATACAGATACAGACACAACAGCGGTGGCTAGAAGCTTGATACCACGTGACCAGTCTGACCAATCATATATGCGTACCAAAAATTACGGTGTTCAACTTACCAATAGAGAAAAATATCGCCCTGGGAACCCCTACAGTTAC